>RJWM01003590.1:0-111578 GCA_004363535.1 Dasyprocta punctata | reverse complement strand
ATTGAGGATTTTTTACATTTTTCATACTATCCATTTGAACTAGTCACATTCCAAATTCTCAATAGCCTCCTATGGCTAATGGTTACTGTAGTGTACAGTACAGGAAACACAAAAACAAGTCTTAAGAATGGAATGGAAGTGGAAGGGAAAAGCGTGAATTAAGCTGCAGAGATAGTGACTTGCAATAATATCCAGTCTTTGTAATGGGTTACAAGTCTGACACTGTAGCAATCTCCCATGTTTTTTCATTCACTCTCTTTACTGCAGCAATACCGTACTCTTACTTGATATGGAAAAAGCCAAGCACACTCCAACTTTAGGAATCATGTTCTGTTTTCTCTGCTGGAACGCTCATCCACAGATCTCTCCCCAATGTGTGCTCACACCAGGAATTAGTGTGAACATAAGTGACACTGCCTTCGTCATCTCACATTTCTATATAGCTGCTCCCTCAGTTATATGGGCAGAGATTTTGTCTGCCTTATTCTAGATATTATGTGTTCTCAGTGCCTAGATCAGCCCCTGGCATGCAAAGTATGTTCAATAAATATAGTTGAATAAATTATTTGATGAGTTAATGTATTAATTGTTTCACAACTCTCAAAAACTGCTTCAAATAAAATATATCTATATTTTCCTTAATTCAATAATATCAACAAGATATTTTTATACAAATACAAATTTTGGCTATGAGTCTTCTCATTATATAATTGTCATAATTCAGAGAGCTCTTATTTCTAAGAAAATTTTATTTAAAAATTTTTCATTGTTCTTATATCATGGCTAGTTTATTTATTGTTAGTAAGTTCACTTTCTTATCAAGTACATTAATTTAGGCATTCTGAAAAAAAAGACATTCAATATTCCCTAGAGTACACTTAATACTTTCTTGCTACTCTAGACCTTCAGTAACATAGGGCCTTTATGAAGAAGTGTTCTTCTAATAACCCCAACTAGAATTCCTTCCTCTCTTGGACTTCCATCATTACACCAGTTACGTACTTGAATTCAACATCTATGCCGGTCTGCTTGTATCAAAGATATTCATCAATATATTGTCACTCCAGAAGCACAGAAACTGTCTTTCTTCCTCTTAGTCACTGGTGTGCTTTGCACTTCTCCATTGGACTTGGATAAATATTTGATGAAGTGAGTTTGACACTATTTTTTTCAAACTAATATACACATTCATCTATTCCACAGGACTTGACAGGCAGGCACTGCTTAATGCACTTCTTTAACACAAATTCAGACTCCTCAGTCTTTGTTACAGAAAAGACCCAATATTTATCAAGCTCCTATAATGCACTAAAAATTTTACATGTGGTCTTATTTAGTCTCCACAAAATATGAAGTGGGTATTACTGATAATACTATATCCATGAGAAACTGGAAAGAAACTATAATGTTTCCAAGATTCACTGTCTGGAAATAGCAGGACTCTAAGTCTGCTGACTCTAAAGTCCAAAGAATTATTTCACACTTAGTGAGGATTCAATAGTTTAATATAGGCATCAGTTCTGAAGACAAGGAACTGGAATTATATATTTTAAAATAGAATAATAATAAATTAGAGATTATCTAGGGAAATAAAGATATGCTGAGCTTCTAAAACTATGTCTCATGTGAGATTAAGGAATTAGAGTATTTTTAGCTAAGAAAATAGCAAATGATATTACATAGAAAGGCATGCAGCCTCACCAAGAGAGATCTGGTTTTGTATTTAACCCCTAGGAAATGATGACCTACAAATCTTTGAAATTTCTCAAGTTATCAAAATGTCTCTGTTGCTCCTTATGGGCTCTTTGGACAATCCATTATTTCAATCACTTAATCAATCATGCCTGCCTAATAAAACCCCAATAAAAACTGAACAGTGGAGCCTAGGTGAGCTTGTCCAGTTGTCAACACTACTTTTATATTATAATGGTTAAATATGTCCCACAAAAAGTGTGTGGAAACTTAATCATGAATTCAACAGTGGTGTGACACAGATCCTAATGAGAAGTGATTGGGACATGAGGGTAGAGTGAGTAGACTGATGTTATGTGGGAGTTTTTGTGGAAGGGTGTTTATTATAAAAGGAAGAGGAGTTCGGCTCTCTCTCTCTCTCTCTCTCTCTCTCTCTCTCTCTCTCTCCCCCATATTTTTGCCTTTGCCCTTTTGCCATATGATGCAGCAAAAAGGCCCTCAATAGATGCTCACGCTTCCTCTGGATCTCCCAGCTTCCAGAACTGTGAAATACAAGTCTGTCTATCATAAACTGCCCAGCTGTTGTATTCTTTACTGCAGTACAAAAGAAACTAAAAGGCAAGAGTCGGGTAGGAGGGAGAAACTAAGTGCATCACCACACATCAGGAGTGACAATGTATCACACCTTTGTAACAACAGAGACTTTGCATGTGAAATCTTATACCAAAGCTCTTTCCCTTTGGATGATTTTAAGTATCATTTTCCTGTAATAAATGGAAATGTAGGTATAATTAGTTCCAGTCCTGAAACTTTCTAGAAAGTATTGAGGTTGAAACTGGTTATAGAAAACCCTGGATTTGCAGCTGATGTTAGTAGTAAGGATAGTTTTTTGTAGACGTTTCCCTGTAACTTTGTAGTGGGACTTTAATTCATTGTGATTGGGCTAAAATATCTAAGGCAGACTTTATGATCTGAAATACTGTACCCTTACCTCTATGTTAATGAATAGCAATAATCCCATAATTTTAGAGATTCTTAAATTGAATTACACTAAATTAAAGGTTCATACGTGGTAAGAGCATGAAAACTGATCACTGATATTCAGAATACTGTGATGTCAACATATTTACTATTGATACAGAGACTAAATGTGGCTCAGCATAAGAAAGATATTCCTAAAATTTAGCACTACCCAAAGATGTCAACAGGTTCCCATGAAAGTAGTTATGTTCTCTACAACAGAAAATATTAGTTCTTAGAGTAGAATGCTCTATAAGTCAGTCTCAGAGTAGAGGATGGCTGCATTTAAGGTATCTGCTAATGCTAAGATTATTCAATTTCACAGTTACCATTGCTATTTCTTCAAAAGTGCAGGTTAACAAAATTCAGTGCCATGTGTAATAGGCCAAGGCCTTAGATTTGACACTTACAGAAATCTGTTAATTTTGTTTTGCTTTAAAAAAAGAAGAAAAGGTGCTGCAGGAGAGAACATTTAAAATGTGTAATGCTGACTCACATCCTTCTCTAAAATGTTTTGTCATTATCAGGGTAAACTAAGGACTGCTTACATTGGAATGTTAATTGAAGACATTCTTTCTCTAAAAAACTGCTCTATCACCAAAGGAAATTTTAAAAATGTACTATGAGAATTAGTATTCTATAACAAATTAATCAAATTACATAAAAAAGACCAGGTATGGTGGCACACGTCTGTAATCCCAGCACTCAGGAAGCTTAAGCAGGAGGATTGCTTCGAGTTTAAGGCCAGCCTGTGCTACATAGTGAGTGCAGGTCAGCCTGAGCTACATAGAAAGACTTTGTCTCAAAACAACAAAACCAAACCAAACCAAAACAAAACATTACAAAGATAACTTTTTCAAATAAAACTTAAATGGATATAAAAATTGTAAAAATTTCACAAAAATATAAACTACACACAACAAAGTAGAATTTAACGAAAAATATATTAAGCTGTATATTCAAAAATAAATCCATTTTGCAAAACTTTTTTCACATTCTAATTGCAACTAAGTGCTGTCACAGGAACATCTGCTGCAATACATCTTCCAAGGCCTCTTGATTGATGGTCATTTCTTTGAACTCAATTAAATTTAAGTTTTCTGAGTGAACCACCCAGAACTTGTGTTTTCTTAACCCAATAAAAACTACTACTTCATATAAGATGTATGTCACACATTTTTGTTAATATTCTAATCAGTATTGTCAAAATAAACAACACAAAACTTCTTAATGTAAAGTAGCCAATTTCTTGGGTTTAATATGAAATATGAAACTTTAAAAAAGAATTCTACCTGATAAGGAGTTCAAATAACTCAATAGCAAAAAAAAAATCTGATTAAAAATGAACCAGAGACTTAAATAATCTTTATTCCAAAGAAGACATACAAATAGCTAATAGGTATACAAATGACATTGAACAACATTAGTCGTTAAGGATATGCCAAGCAAAATCATAATGAAATATCACTTCTCACTTGCTAAAAAAACCCCAAAATAAAAGACAAAAATATTGGTGAGAATGTGGAAACACTGCAAAATTTTTATACCATTTGTAGGAATACAAAATGGTGCAGCTGCTATGGAAAATAGTACAGAAGTTACTTTCAAAATTATAATTAAAATAACCTATGAGCCAGAAATCCCATTTCTTGTTCTTTATCCAAAGAACTGAAATCAGGATCTTAAAGACACAGGAGCACTTTCATGTTCATTTTAGCACACTCATATAGCAAAACTGGAGAAATGACCTAAATGCCGACCACAGATAACTAGATAAAGAAATGTAGTATATATAATAGAATACTATTCCACCTTACAAAGGAAAGAAATTTGCTATAAGCAACAACACTGATGACCTTGTGAATATTACATTAATAGAGACTAGTCTCCAAAAGACATTTGCATGATTCACTTACGTGAAGTATCTATAATAGTCAAATCTATAATATCAAGGAGTGGAATGGTGATTTCTAGGCACTGAGGGAAGGAAAACATGAGCACATACTGTGCAGCGGGCATAAGGTATATGTAAGGTCTAACCTTGTGCCTACCACATTCAACAACAATGTGTTACGTTTTTAGAAATCAGTTAAGAAGGTAGATTGCATATTGTGTTCTTGCTACAATAAGATTTTAAATAAAATATTGTATAACATGAGATGTAACGTAATCTCTGATGCAACTTTTCCCAGAATATCTTGCTGTTAGGGCTCCATAGAAATTAGAATCTTAGAGTCGACTATGGTTACCCTTGCTTATTTTTACAATAAGCTCATCCTTTTGCTTCAACCGCTCAGTCTGTTTCAGGTTCCCAGTGTAGTCCACTAGATATCTTTTGAAAGAATAATTTTAAAGTTACATATTAGAAGGAGAAATGACATGTAGAAACAATCATTTATGAATATTAAAAACAATATATTATGGCAAAGCAATATTCTAAGAAAAATAACATATCTATATTCTTACCATGGAGGCAAAGAAGTAGGAAAATAAAAGTGTAAAAAGACATAGGGTCTCAAATTCTATTTTGTGGGTTTGTGTAATTTTCTTCTTCCATGGAAAACCTCTTTAATTCCTAATGTGGAATTAAAATAGATTCAAGGAACTTCAGAACTAGAAGAGAATTCATCCACCTACAACACAGTTCTCAAAGCCAAAGCAAGACTTTTACCAAAAATTTCAAAATAGAATAGAAGTCTAATTTTAATGATGTATTATTGAGTACTTGGAGTATTTACATGATATACAATAGAGTTGAATAAAAAACTCATACAAGTGGTAAATTATAAGAAGTTAGAATTCTGTCATAATGATCAAGCTAACTATTTAAAACCACTGATTTTTTAGAATTTTTTAAATTGATAAATAAAAATTTAAAAAGTCATGGTGACAATTTAAAAAGCCATGAATTTCTAAAATACCATGAACAGGCAGGCATATACATTTTCTGCTTTCTCAAGAATTTACATATACGTAGGTTTTACAAAGACAGTTACCATTTCACACCATATCTTCACTTTTTTTTTTTTTTTTTTTTTCTCAACTCTGCTTCTAAGTATAGTGACACGGATGTCCCCCTTTCTTGGATTAGTTTGGAAGGACCCATTGTGCTCCATGACAGGACAATTCTTGTGCTTTGACTGGAGCCTTTAAATTGGTCCAGGTTGATTTTCTCCAAGGCTATCAATTTAAAAGGTGCCACCACAAGAGTCTGGTTCTAATACATTATCCCTCATTCTTTAACAATAAGGTAGGATTGCTCTAATTTGTAAAAGATCTAGATACATACCTGGCATTTGTACAGAGCCCTTCTCCTGGAACTCATTGGCAATTTAATCCAGTTTATGATAGATGAATTGAGTGATTTTTTGCTGATACTCACTAGAGCGATTCTGCTCAAACTTGGTTGTTTGGTGAAACACTGAGAATTAAGATGCTATTTTTGAAATGTTATGTAATAAGAGCACATGGAAATTTAACATGTGAGTGTGAAATGTTTAATTGCTAGATGCTATAATAAAAATATATAATTTTAAAATAATGACTTCACACATCACCATAATAAAGGTAGGCTTTCTATGTGCTTGCTATTAAGATGTGTACAATACCACTTATGAACAAATCCTGCTAAACTAAAAAAAGAAAGAAAGAAACCAACTGGAATATTTCAATTTAGCTTTCAGTTCACAGGAAATGTAAGAAAAGAAGAACATGGTTAACAACAAAGCTCAGGATGAAAGAGACTCCAAAGAACAAATGATACAGTTTCCCCAACAAATAATTTGAAAAGAAAAAGAGGGAAACCTAAGATTGATAATGACCTTAGAAACAAGTCAGCCAAATTCCATGTTTGGCTTTTGTTTGAATTCAAATTATCTCTAAATAGGAAAAATTAAGCCATCAGAAAAATTGGTACACTTAAGAGAGAGATTATAGAAGTATCATAAATATTTTAGGTGTAAAAATGCTATTGTGGTTTAAAAAGTGTTTCTTTTAAAGATACATATTGTAATATTTTTCAATGTATGGATATTGTGTGATGTACACATTGGTTCCAAAATAATCCAGGAAACTGGAAATGGTGGGTGTACAGGAAATCAGACAGCGTATTTTGGTAACAGATTTGGCATAATTTGATAACAGTAGAATTAAGCATATATAGGAAATCAGATTTGGCATATATCTCTATCTGTCTGTCTGTCTATCTATCTGTCACCTATGTATCTATCTATCTATCTGTCTATCTATCATCTCATGTCAAGAACTTGATTCTATTCATGATTCTGGTCACAAACTGAGTTGCAGGAGAACCAAATCAAATTCAGTGGTTAGATTCATTGTTGATCTTAGGGGGAAATTTGATTCAATTCTCATCCAGTTTAGCTTGTGATTGAAATTGTTGGGAGAATTGAGTTTTTGAATGGAGATATACATATATAATATATACATATATAATAGAGTTTCAGCATGTTATTCTCCATTATATATGTATAGTTATTCTCCATTATACAGTATTCTCTATTATAGTTAGGTCTATTATGTACAAATTTTTCTAATAAAAGTTTTTTTAAATAAAAATTGCCAAAATTATACTTGCATAGTACTTTTGTTAATCAATATTAATCAATATTAATATTATAATGAGCATAAAATCAAAAATAAAGTACCAAAGTACTGAAATAGAGAAAATGAACATTTTCAGTAATATACAGGGAGAGGGAAGGATTATGTAAAGGGCTTGGATGAACTGTTCCACTAACAAAATGTGTCTTACAGAACAGAGGGCTCTTTGGAAACAGAACAGAATAATGACAGCAAAATACTTGAAGCATGCATCAGTAAAAGATATGAAGATTACTATTAGACAGAAGGTAGAAAGAGACACTCTCTTTCTTACTTTATTTCACTGACAAACTCTTAGTCATATCTTTTATAAGTATAGAAAACTTTACAGATTAAAAGTATTGATTGGAGGAGATTAGGGGTTAAACAGTTTAGAAATCATATCAATAGTATTAAAACATCTTATATTAGCCTTCTTTCCCAACGACTTAGTGTTTAGAACTAAACTGTATATGAACCTCTTTTAGGGTTCATGCATTTTTTTTCATTAATTTTTTCAAGACAGTGTCCAGTTTAGAATTTCATTATTCAAACCATGGTCAATATCTTTCCTGCTATCTTGCCAGTTTTGTACACCTGGCCTGGAAATGTATCCTATGTGCCCATGTAATATGAGACATCTATGTTACTAATTCAACCTAAGGGCTAGGCTCTAGACTTGACTGAAACCTTTGCCCCTCTTTTGGCCCATTCCTGATCATGAACTCATTGGAGTAAATCTGCTTAGATCATAGTCATTCTGAACCCACTATTCAGTCAGTAATTGAACTATGTTCGTAAGATGTACTCTGTTTAACACTGATGGAAAATAACACAGCTTGACCCTTGTGGAGTGTTATGAAGAGCTAAAGTCAAGTGGAGACTTGTTTTATTCTGGTTGGAGTATTTTGCTACTATCTTAACCTTGAGCTGGGCAAATTGTGAATGGTATAGAAAATTCCTTTATCTTTGTTGCTTCAATGTTAAGAGGCTGTATTAACACAAAGACATTAAAATTGGATTGAGTCTGTAACTAAACATTTAATTTTACTGCTTATAATAATTTAAGCTAGGAAGATAATAACTACGATTTACTGCATATGCATTTTAGTAAAATACTAAGCTCAGAGCTTTATCTATGTCATTTCATATTTTTTCTGTACTTGGCATTGCAGAAAACCTTCTAGTCAGTTGCTCTGAGCAAACCCACCACTGTTTGCTCCAGACTTGACAATGGCAGTGTGTAGGATTATTGGAGACTTTAAATATATACTCAGGGATTGGATTGGAAATGGCTCATACTAATTCAAGACACTATTTTTTCCCAATTCAATGTTAAGTAACATTATATTGGCTGTTTAAAATGGTCATGTTGAATTTATATTACAGAAATTAGTTGACACCACCTCAGAAAGGTGTCAACAAACCACTTGATGCATCCCTCATTCATTTCCTAGGAAGAAGTTTGTCACTGAGAATATCTGACCAGGTTCAACAGTTAAAACTTCAGAGAAGTCCAAAATTAAGGGCTAACTTTAAGGACATAAAGTGAAAAGAAATAAATGAGGCTGATGTGCTACTCATGTGTTTTGTTGTTATGTTCTAGTCTCTATCCTCCAACTGGTTTCATATTTTGAAAGGACCAGATGAAGAAGTCATGGTTCTCTGGGTACCTTTCAGTAACAGAGAAAGAATTTGGGGTCGGTGAATCATGGCATGGTAGGTGGGCTCAATCCACTGAACTCCTGTTCTTAAAAGTAACGTTTTCTCAGGGGCACAGCTAATCTATTAATGTGATATCCATGACTGGCTTCACACCTGAACACAAGTGCAGAGTCATTGTGACATGGACTGTATGTCTAGAGAAGCTGAAAGTATTTACTATCTGGTTCTTTATAGAAAATGATTTTCATGAACAATTACAGAGACGATGTGTTTGGTGTATGTGTGATGCTTTACTTTGGATTTTGCTTATGTAAGAATGAGATTGGATGAGATCAATTTCTTGGTCTTACCTCAATTTCATGGAGAAAGCTGCAGAAATCTAACCTATGTCTTCAAATTTCATTTGTATGCCCTCATGTAATTTTATTGTGTTGGGAAGACAATCATGTCAGAAAAACGATCATTTCTTGCTTTCACATAGGGTGGGATACTCAAGACACTGTATTTGAAACTCTTCACCTGATCATTCATTCATTCAACAAATATTTATTGCCGGGTGTGGTGGCGCACGCCTTTAATCCCAGCACTTGGGAGGCTGAGGTAGGCAGAGCGTTGTCAGTTCGAGGCCGGCTTGGGCTACAACGCGAGCGCAAGGCCGGTCTGAGCTACATAGTGCTACCCTGCCTCAAAAAAACCAGGGCTGGGAGTTTGGCTCAGTGCCTTAAGCGCCTGCCCTGGCAGGCCAAGGTTGTGAGTTCAATCTCTGGTGCCGGAAAAAAAAAAAAAAAATTTATTGAAGGTCTCTTTGGTTCCAGCTCCCTAGGTTATAGGCACTGGGCTTACACTCATGAATGAGGACAGTTTTTGCTCAGATGCATCTTATGTTTTAATGAAAGAGGTGCATAGACATACACTTGTTGGCCTTTTGTCTAACACAATACCAAGAAGTGATAAGCACTATGAAGAGAATGTAAAGCTGCTCAGGTTATTGAACAATGAACCAGGTGTATTTTAAGATGTTTGGGGAAGACATGGAAAAATAGATGATATATGGGCAGAAAAATAAGAACAAAATAAAGGAATCAGTCAGGTGTTCCTTGCAGAGAGAACAGGAAGAACTGAAGATCTCTAGCAAGTATATGCTTGGTGTGTTGAGGAAAGCAATATAAGAGTAAAAGAAGAGCACACGCAGGGGAGATTATGTCATAGGTAAATAAGGTCAAGGTCCTGTGACAAAATAGCTAATGGTCAACTTATAACACCCAGCTGAACTGAATCAGCATGGTGCTGGATGTGGAAGGTCCACCTAAGGATTGTTGCCAAAACCATAAAAGAAGAACTAGAGGGAAGATGGTGAGCTGTTGAATCTCCTGGGGAAGCTCGTCACGCTGGTTTTCCTGATATGAACTCAGTGGTCATCGCTGGAGGAGCTCACGTCTATGCTGTCGCTGCAGTTCTCTTCAAGGGAGCACTGGTCCTTACCTTGAGCAAGATTTCCTGATTTCAGTGCAGATCTCTCAGCCTGCTGGCACAGATCCTTCATCCTACTGGTGCAGACTTTCTAACTTCCACCACTGACCTTTGGGTCTTTCCAGTGCACATCTTTGAGACAGATTTGCATGAGACATTGTTGTGAGGTCCAGGCCTCCAGTTGGACAGAATGTAGTCCATGTAGTGCATGGACACAGTCCAGTGTACAGTGGTTGAATGCTTTAACTTTCCTGTTTACAAGTTTTACTTATTACCATAACTATAGCTGGATGATTCTCCAAACAATTAAGTATGGAATTCCTTTAAGTCATGTGTCAATCTTGGTGAACTCATCTCTTCCCTCTTGCTTCCTTATCACCATTTTCTGTTAAGCTTCTAGGCAGTATACACAAAACTTTTCAGTCATATATCATGGTGGGGAGGGTCTTTTCCATTGTTTGACATGGAAAGTTATGCATTTTTATTAGTCTCACAGTTCTCCATGTTGTCTTCAGTCCTGTAAATTCAGTTCCTAAAATTAGTGCTTCTTTCTTTGTTCTAAAGAAAGGGCAAATCTTTGAACTGATTGAAATATAAAAGTTGGTTTTCCCAAAAAAAGAGATTCTTGCCACAAGTAAAGATGTGGCATTTCAGTAGAGTCGGAGTATTGTTCCATGTCACATGGGTCTGCCTGTGACTCCAAAGCAACCTTTCAGGTCAGCTAAAATTTACGATACACAAAAACAAAGAGAGGGACATAAATGAAGTGGCAGACAATCCTCAGTCATGTGACTAAAAGTACTGAGCTATTATTCCTAAGAATATGTTTTAGAAATCTAAATACTGTGGTGTTCAAAATGAAATCAAAGATACTACGATGTCATTTAAGAATTATTAAAGCAGGGAAATGATAATAGCTATAAAAAGTTTTATACACCTTATAAAATATGTAAATATTTATCATTGTTGATATATTTTTAATTTTGAAAACATTCGATGTGTACAACCTTGATGGTATTTTCCTTTGTTTTAGAATAAAGATAGAAAATAAAAATAAGGACTTGGTAATCATCCCCAAGGAGTGGGTGATCGGCACCAGATTTCTTCTACCTCACAAGCCAGGCTCAGGAGTGTGCCTGGGGAACTGGGAAGGGTTAAAGTTTTGTCTGTGACACTGAAATTGAGGCCAGCTGTAGGTCATATTCACGTCCCAGTCACAGGAAAATGAACCTGTGAGACAGAACCTAATTATCTGCTAAACCAAAAGCCAGTCTCAGTTCAATAACTTACGACAGAGCTAGCAGCCAGATATAGTGTTTCCATGGTAACTTTGGAAAAAGCTCCACTGTGGTTGAGAATAAGGAGGAAGGGAAGGAGACTGTAACCCTAAATGTGCTGTAGCCCTTTGATCTTGGGCAAGTGGGTTTGTCAAAAAACCAGGTTATTCCACACATGCTTACCATTGTCTATTCACTTTAATATCTGCAACAATCACAAAAAAGAAACACACGATTATAATGTTTTCAAGGCTTTAAAGCGATTCATTTGTTAATGACTAAATGGGAATTTCTTTTAAATAAGCTTCCTCTTCCTCCTCTTCCATGGCAGCCCTAACTGCAGACAAAATAGGGCACAAAGGGTGGGGTTTCTGGAATGTCTCACCATTCTAATGAATGAGGTTTACATCCATAAAATTCACTGTGTCATTCTATTTTCTTCTATTTTCCAAATACCGATATTTTTGAAGGAAAACTTTTGGAAATGGAAGCAATAGTGTTTGTTATTCTAAGAAGTATACAACTGGAGAGTAAAGGAGAAAACACTTTCTTTGTGAATTCTGCCCAAAATTTCAAGTGAAATAATTTCCTGGGATATTGAGTTAAGAAGAATCAAGCATTAGAGGGAGGTAAGCCCTGCCAGGTTGGTCATTTTTCTTCTTGTCAGTTCATTTTTGTAGTTTTTTTCTGTAAGGACACTGAATTTCTGAATTTGCAAGTGATATGACTTTATGTACATAAAATTTTAGAAGCAGTTACTAGGGGTATGTACAAATAACATGTCAGGAAAAATATTAGCAGTAGGAAAAATAAGAGCTTACCATTCACTTATTTGCATCCAGAAAAAGAATTCAGAAGTACCTTTCTCATTTTGTAAAATTGTTTCCAAAGGAGACAAATTGTACCAAAACTTGTCAGTTGCAATGATTGGATTTTAGCATGTTTAAGAATTTTAATGTTATTAATGATGTAATAAGACACATTTAGCACATAGGGTTATCACATAGGTTGAGCTATACAGTTGTAATACCAAAATTGAATCACTTACATATTCAAATATAAATACTACATAGCTCCAGCAGTATGTTTGTGTATGACTTTACACACATTAGGCTTGGACTAAGGAGAGGAAGAAATATGGGTATGAATAGCATTCTTTTCATATGCATGAATAACTGCAGTAATGCAAATGAGAAAACACAAAATGGAAAGTAGGTTTTGTTTGAGCAAAATATGACTAAGAATGTAGCTTGAAATTTGCCAATAAATTAGAGTCACTTATGATATCTGTGAAATTTCTTTAAAATGTCACATCTTTTAAAAATACTTTACCCTACTCCTTTATACTATATATTGAGTATGTAAGTATGTGAATATGGAAATTGAGAACTTTAAGTTCTTTTAAACATGATAAGCAAAAGAGAGCTTTAGGACTGTAGGAAGATAAAGGGCGTGTGCAGAGGGCAAGGAGACAGAAAAGCAGCACCACAGGGCAAAATGAATTTTTTGACTAATTTCCAGGTAGAGGTAACCTAGCCTTTGCTCATGACCTAACATAATTCCCTTTCAACTAAATGGAAGCCAGAGAGTAGACTCCTTTCTAGGGTAGATGTTTCTCAGATCTGATTACTGAAAGGTTTGCAAAGATGCCAATAAAAACAATAAAGTCTAATGCTTGGATCCTGTTACTCCTAATATAAGTATTTCTCTTAATCTTTCTCCTTATATAAATTAATTAATTAGGAAAGAAAGTGAAGCAATTTTATCAGAGAAGCATCTGAAAGAGCTATTGATTCAAATGCTTTTACATTTTAGCCTTATCACACATGATTAGCTTGGAGATATGAGCTTAGTAATGATACAAAGCACCAAGTTTCACTGGATTCTCTATTCCACTTGAATTCCTAGGAAAGATATTACAAGCACTAACAAAGAAATCGTACTGCTTTTCTCACAGTGCTTTCAGCTAGCAATTTTGAAGAGATATGCTATGATTTTACAGTCTTTTTTAAGTGTTCCAAGCAAGTTCTTTAGCATCATGGTTAACAGTTCTTAAATTTGTGGGTAGATGGGTGTGCATGTGTTTGTTTATTTCTAATTGTAATCCTAAAATCCATAGATGAGTACTATGAACCACATGCTACATTCAGCACAAAGGCATTGATATGTTCAATTAACATTGAAGAATACAATAGAAAAAAATCACAGTGGAAAATAATTTTGCAATTTAAAGTAATCTCTTTGCCAAGGAGAAGATATACAATGTGTTTGTTAAATAAGTAAATGAGTGGACCTATCTATGAAAGCTCTTTGTGTCTACATAAAGACAGAAAAAGAAAAAGTTGTCATGGAAAAAAATTAGAAGAAAGGAAGGTTAAAACCTATGCTACACTTGAATAAATCCCATGAAGTTCCAATTTCCAAAGGTTCTCAATTCACTCATTAAGAAAGAAAAAGAAAAGGAAATCTAGTAACATAGTTATCAATATTGGATCTATCAATTAAAGATGAACTAGAGTATTCTAGAATATGTAAGAATGTAATATGTAAAAAAGGCAGAATTAAACATCTCTGATTTCTACTATCTCCCCATTAAGGTTGCTTACTGTTTTCTGTCCTTCCTTAACTTCTAAGATGGATCAGGGTGTTGGTCTTCCACTATTGAAAAGTGCCCTCAGCAGGAAACTCCACATTGTTGCTCTTAGAGGGACCAGTTTGTTGGTTAAAACCCTATTCTTGTATAGGGTTTTACATACTCCAAAGCTCTACAGAATCTCCCATTTATTGTTACCTATAGACTTCATACTTTTTGGGAGATATGAGAAGCTTCTCCAGATGCCTTTCCCTGCCTTGGTAAAGGACGTTCATGGGATAACTATCTGGTTTAGGAGTAAAAGGGGATGGTTTATAGTTCAAATTTTCTCTGATTCATGCTTACATTCCTATAAATATCTGCAAAGCTGCCTCCCAGGTTTGCAAGGGGAAGGGATCATAACTCCTCGTGTCTTCATCCCCATCTATGGGGTGTCTGTTACCCACTTCCCTTCTACATGGTTTAAAAAATAGGTAGTATCCCTTTCTCACATCCAGTTTTCTCTTCTCCCTCTGGAAGTCTTGTCCTTCACTAGAAAGTTTCATGGTATTCTGCGTGATGTGCCATGAGCTGCTTCTAGGTCATACCCTAAATCATTCTCTAGTTTATGGTTAAATTTCATAAATTCTATTATGTAGGTCTCCAAGATATTTCTGGCCATGCTCTTTGAAATTAAAAATGAAACCATTTCCTTCCTCCCAAAAAACCTATCTTTTTCAATTCAGAGTTGCTTCTGTTGAGCACATTTCATTTGCTATAAGCTCAAAAAAGTAATCTACTGGCGTTTAAAATTTTTTGTTAACTCTGTTCTTAATTGTTTTTCCCCTCTTACTAAAGCAACAAAGGTCAAATGATCACACACACACACAAAATAAAGCAAAGAGTATAATTCAATGAAGTATTAACTTTGGTAAGACTTTGGTGTAACTTTAGCAATAACTTTGGTTTAAATTTTTCAGGTATTATGCACAGCTAATCACTTGACTGTAAATTTTACTTTTTATATTTTTCTCAGATGCATCCTTGTCTTTCTATTTTCACTGTCACCATCTTCATGCAGGTCATTGTGATCTGTACCAATTAGTATCTCAGGGGAATCATTTTATATAATTGTATAAAAATGTATTTATTATAGAGTATTGTTTATATTAGTTAAAGAAAAGGTGAGGAAAAACTCAATTAGCACGTAGGAGTGGACTTGTTAAATAAATTATAGTTTAACAATAACATAATGGTATATGATAAAGCAACGTGTAAGAAACCATTTATTTCATATTTAACAATTAAAAATGAAATTAGAAAAGATTATGAAAACATTGAGAATATGTGTGAATGAGAGAGCACACATAAGGACATGTTTTGCAATGAGAAGATTCATTCTCTGGGTGATGGAATTAATAACTATTTACATTTCTATTTATCTGGAATTTCAAATTTTATAAAATGAACACTTGCTTTCATTGTGCAATAAGAGACTAATTTATTTTGTAAATAAAAAACTATTTTGTAAATTTAAATAATGAGAAAACATCAAATTGGCATAGGATGACTTGAGACTAGTAGGATTCATCACATTGTACTGTGTAGTTTAGCTTGACTTGTTTACACATAAAAGGAATCCAGTGCATTCAGGAAATAAAAATAAAGCACATGTTTAACATCTGATATGTTTAATAAAGTAATACTAAAACAAAATAATCTCATATTGTGGTTTTACTTCATTTATTATCAGATGCTTCAAAATTGCTGGTGTTCATTGAGACAGACTGTTAGTTTTTCTGCAGAATATATTATTTATTCCTCTGGTGTTTAGCTGGGTGGATGAGGACTCAGAATAAAGTCTGCATTCTTATGCATGTCCTACCCTAAAGTTTTGTTTATCTAGTGATTAAGTTCTAAGGGCATACCAGATGCTGTTTTTGAAAATTTTAAATATTTTCTATAAAAGGAAATTCAGTATCTTCATCTTTTTCTTTCATGCATACTGACTGAAAATGAACAGTACAGTTAAGATTCACTGGTTATTATTGAAAATAGCTTGGAAACAAGTCACTAAAGTTGAGCAAAAAGATACATGTGGCTCAAACTCCAGATTTCAAGTTTGTAACTATGTTTCAGAGAGAATGATTTGCAAAGCTATGTATGTAATCATTTCAAAATTTTCCACTAGGTCTTTAACATCTCCTGATGATGGCATTTTCATACAACTTGTGTAAGCCAGTTTTCCATTGCTGTAACAAAATCACTAAGACAATCAATTTAAAGATGAAAGGTTTACTCTGGCTCACAATTGTGGGGTTTTCAGTTCATAGTCTGTTGAACTTGCTGCTTTTGGGACTGTGGTGAGGCACCACATCATTAAGCTGCTCACTTCAAGGCCAGTACACAAAAAGGGAAGGGGATGGGCTACTACTATTTCCTCTTAAAAAATTAGTGTTCCTGATGACCTGAAGACCGTTCACTAGATCCTTCCTTTTAACTACTTCCCAATAGCACAGAGCTGTGTACCATGTCTTTAATACATGGACTTCTGGAGGATATTCCTGATCTAAACTATAGCATCATGCCTGTAATCAGGTTCTATTGACTGAAATAAAAGGCCAACAGAAGCTGATGCAGGTTCATAGAAGGAGTGTGATGATTCTCATTCTCCTAATGTGAGGAAGGTAGAAAAACTAGGTCATCTTCTTTACCTTTCTTCTCATCACAGTTTTTGTCCCCATGTAATCTATACTGCCAAAAAATATTCTCAAATTTACCTTCTCATTTTCATACTACTGGATCTCATGTTTTTTAAATTTTGTAGTCTTCTTGGTGAATCCTATGACCCGTAGATCATTTTCCCTTGGGGAAGAAAAGAGAGTCTATTCAAAATTTCACATATAGTTTTCATGGGAACAGGAAACCACAAACGTTTACCTATATATAAAATTCAGGTTAGGTGATCCTGGTTGATAGTGCTATCTTTTTCTTCTTGTAAAGTTGCATTAGTCTCTATACATGTCCAGATATTCTGTATAGACTCTCATTTCAGCATTCTCTGCCCAACTCTTAATCAATTGAGGTCTTAGCCAATCATCTAAGAGTTTTTACAGAATGCTCCTGCATGTTCTTTACCCCAGGCCTGCTGAGTCAGAATTTACAGAATGGGAAGAATGATGTGTCTTCATAAAACTCTCTAAATGATTCTGATATATTCTCTGGATTGAGGTCTTAAACCGTACTGATTGGAACAGATGAATCTTGCCACTTAAGTCCTTGTATCTGGGCCCAAATATTTAAAGAGCTCCCAGGCTACCACATTGAGAGATTGCACAAACAACAGGAAAACCTCTGTGAACACTGCAGGCCCTTTACAAACTCAGCTTGCACCTCAATAGGCACCCAGATATCAATTGTCTGACAAATGCACTAACTTTTCCACAAAACTCAGTGCCAAGCTCCTAAAAAGAACTTTTCACATTCATAAAGTGTAGAGTTATTTCTACCTCACTTGGGTTGAATGATTAAAAGCTGATTCAGTTTAATGTCTGAAACTACCTAACATAATTAAGTGCTTGTTATTCATCACTGGCTGTAAAATATTTAAAACTTAATACTTAAAACTTTCTTTTACTGTGAAAGAACATAAAACTACAAATATTCGTGAGAGAATTCTAGGTTTGCGACCTGCGTAATGGAAGTTCAAAATCACTCAATAATTGATATTATTTATTATTAGACAATCAAAGGCTCATTCTGAAATGCATTACATAGCTTGTATTTTTAAATCCCACAACATGTCACAAGCATTTTCAAAACAAAATAAGTACTACTACTATTATTTTCAAAACTTTCAGTGTACCTTAGTTAAAGTAAAAGCTGGCTTATTAATGATATTTTCAAATATAAAATTTACAAGTTAATTTTTATACTAAGAATGAAGATAGAAATAAGAATATAGTTTTCTAGCTAAAATAAAGTCATGATATAAAATTCAAATAATTCTCTGAGGGTCATGAAAATCTCAAGTCTCAAGAAGCACAAGAAAAGACTAGAAGTAGTAACCCAAGATTTGTGGAATAAAATTGATTTCCATTCAAATCAGGTCTTTTACTCTTCTTGAAAATGTCAAAGTGTCAGCCTTGGCCATTAGGAGACTGTGATTTATAGTTGAGACAAAGTGGTGGTACCAGCTGACTGTCTGGAGCCACAGCACAATGTCTGCAAAGGCTGCTGATGACAGTCGTTCCTTTCCTCAGCCAATCAGCAAGGCTTAACTAAAACCTGGGTCTTTTATTCTCTGTCTTGATAAGAGAGTGATAAAATACAATCTAGAAGGTTTACTTTAAGGGAAAAAACAAGAATCATATGGGGAAGTGGGTATCATCCTGCCACAAAATAAATTACAAACATTATTTATGGCAATCTGTACTTCAGCTTTTGAGAAACACATATTCATATGAGCATACATTCTAAATATGACAACTTATTTGAATATACCAGAAATTACAAAATAATTTTGTGAAATGATTAATTAGTAGAAAAAATCGTGAATGTTAAAATAAATTTTCAAACTGTCTAAGTTACATTTATTGCTTTCTCATCTGCATCACAAAAAGCAAGTATTTTATATTAGAATCATTATTCACAGCAAATTAATCTTTTTCTCATAGAAGAAGATCCCTAAAAAGCAGTTATTGATAGCAAAATGTTAAAAGTTTCCAGGGTCAATTTAAGAGAAACAACAATGCTAAAAAACAAAGCATAAAGTATAAGACTCTAACATTTTAAATACACACACACACACACACACACACACACACACACACAATCTCTCTACAGGGAAGGTATGAAATCACTTCATAGCAAAGATTTTCCAAGAATCAGCAACATAAATCTCTATAATATTGAAGGTAAAAGGTGAAAGTATAAAATTTGCTCTAACAGAATGACCAAATCATACGGTGGCTGGGGATAGACACATTAGATAACAGAATAAAATCACTATTCCTTCTTAACCAAACTGCTATTTCTAATCACTTCTGGTAATTTATAAAATTTCCAATTCTTAAATCAGGGCAAATGCTTATTTTTTTGATGTATGCAACAGAGTAAACAATCATAAAAAATGTCACTGAACTAGAATTAATCCCCATGATAGAGTTGAGACTACAAATGTTTTAATATCTCCATGCTATACAGAGTACATTTGGCTGAATAATCCATTGCAAACATGTTGATAGGTACTACCAAGCCTACCAAGGCAACTGAAAGACAAAAATATCTGATCAAATCTGTAAGAAAGCATTATGCTATCCTGTTTACACATTTTGGCCTGCTTTAAATTTCTTTCACCTTCTGCCATTGTCAGACCCTCACTCATCCTTCAGCGCCTTATTATGTTAATTTTCTTGCTTTCTTTTGCTCCTGGATGGTAAATCAGGTAATACTGATTTGGGCACAGAAATGAATTCACCAATGGGTATGTGGGCAAACCAATCAATTAGAGCCTTTCTGATCACTGAAATTGATATTTGAGTAAAAAGAGTCCTTGGTTTTTCCTTCCTTTTTTTTATAATTCTACACTGGAGCAATGATAAACAAGTCTGGAGCTGCCAGAGGCCATCATCATCTTTCCCACCACATGGCAAGAGCCTATCTGAGAACGAAGTCAACACAATAGAGAGAGAAAGAGGGAAAGAGAGAGTAGCATAGAGTAGGAGAGGCAGAGAGAGAAGAAAACACTTGGAGCAGAGAGAGAAAATGAATGACTTAATAAATACCTTCTTTCCAGTTAATGAAATACATTTGTGAACTGGTGAATTCCATGTGGCTTTCATTCTCAAGTAAGATCTTTCCACAATGGCAACAAAGATGTCCACTAAATCTAAACTTTCCTTCCCTTTGCAACTTGTAATCCCTAATGACAAAGGATAACAAGAATTCCTTCAATATCTATGTTAATTCTAAAATAAATTAGGAAAAAAAAAAAAAAGCTTTGTGAAATTTTGTCCCTGAGTCAAGACCATATAGGTATTAAATGAACTTCCTAAGTAATTCTTCATTACTACAAGAAGCCAGATAAAATATTTATCCTATGGATGTGGGTATTCCTTATAAACGCACATGTCTTGTACATAAATGAATGAAGACCAAAGAGAATTTCTGAACTCAATAACCAAAACATAAGTTAGGTATCACTTTTTTCTCCTGAAAAAATTGAAAATCACATAGTCCAATCAATTATCAGTACTTTGCTCTTTCAAATTACCTTATTCATCTAAAAATTTTAATCCATAGAGTTGAATGTGAAGCAATGAACTAGATATGATATGTAAGTCAAATATTTTTCTTCCAAAGGAGTACTCTTGTTGTGATATGTCAAATTGCTGAAAGAATGCATTATCTTTTTTGTCATATATGTTTGTATAAATATATATATATATATATATATATATTTGTCACTGTAGTAGGTGACTCTCACTAGAACATATCTTATAGAAATAACGTATTTTTTTAAATGTAAGACTCAATTTCTCTGAGATTCTATTAATCATTTTTTTATCTTTAATTGAAAAACTCACCACAAAAAAAGAGCATGAATTTCATTCATTCTTCTAGAAAGAACCTTAAAAGTTGACATTTCTTTGAACATTTGTTTCGGAAATCCTTTTTTAAGTACATTTTCATTTTCTGGCATGGCTTGAATTGAATTCTAAACTTTCTGCTGCTTGTCCTCTAAGCCCCTCTGGTGAATTTAAATAGCCTTCCCTATATATTTAGTACATTCAAGAATTCTTTGTCACAGTGCCTACTCTGCTTTATTATTTGAGGGCTGCCTCGGAAGTCCAGCAGCCAGTTTGTTTTCTGCCATTAATAAAGAGTCTACTTTTTTTCCCCACTTCTTTGAAGAGTTGAAAAGGCTCCATGTTGGGTGGAGGGGAGGGCAGGAAGAGAGAGAGAAACCGAGGGACCGACTGTGGAGTAATCCCTCAACAAAAAATATTGTCTAATGTAGAAACCTCCCTAAGGTTTACAAATGCCCAGACTGGAATTTTAGTGGGAGGCATAACAGACTAATAACAGGCACATACTGGTCCCTCTACTCCTATAAAATTAGAAAGTATACCATGAGAAGGACATCATATTTTAAAATTCTGCAAAAGCAAACGTATCAGTTGGCTATTATTTCAACACCATCCCAATTTTCCACCAAAAGTATTCAGAAGCTCAGAAAACAAGCACAATCTAAATGTAGTTTCTTATACAGTGCTTTACATATATGTCTACAATAATGCATAGAAGGATTTCAAGAAAGACCTACCAATCTGGAGAAATAAAATATTGACGTTGACTCATGGCCTAGGGAAAGCTAATTCAAAAGCAAGGAAAGTTGATTCCACAGAATATTCACTTGATGCTCAGAATTCTTCGGACACCTACCAACATAGAGGAAGAAATTTCTTAGAAATTAGGAATGATTAAATCTGCCTACATAAAAGAACTAAAAGCAGTCCAAAAACAAAACTCAGGAGTTATTATTCTTACTTGTCTGACCAAATAAATGTAGCCCATGTTTGTTTTTATACTTGCATTGTTTAGGAGATATTTATTAAGGTAGCAAATGACATTATACATATCATCCCTAAAAATTTTAGCTCACTGTAGCAGAAACTTTTGCTTTTAAATTATCCATAATGAGTGGAATTAACAGACTGTTCTATAAAATGGAAGTACGTTATCTTAGAATTCATCAGCCTCATTTTCCTTCATGTTTCACCTGCTTTCAAATTTCCACAAGTAAAACCTTACACACAAGTTAATATTGGCTGGTTAATGCACTTTATCTGATAAAGCTACAATTAACGTGGAGAGCCACAGAAAAAAAGTAACACTGAATAAAAATTGAAGCTAGTTTACTGAAGAAACATTGCAGATGATTTCAAAAAGGTGCTTCCATTTTATACTGTTTTTACTAATCTAAATCTTTTTAAGAAATGAGGATGTCTATCTATGTATGAATGAACCAGTGTGTGTTCCGTAGTTGATAGATAATAAAATTAAACATGAGATGGCACACAGACCATAATAGCAACTAAATTTCTGTGTACTAAATTTGTATTTGCAGAACTACACTAAAAACTATTTTTGAAATGTTTACAAATGTCTAGGATTTTTTTAAAGCTTCTCTATATTAGGAACTTTGTTTTCCTTTTCCAAATGCAGTCACTAAAGGATCAGTGGGACTTGAGTGCTAAGTTAAATGTCTAGTAAGAAACTAAACAAAAGAATCTAAGCAATCAAAACGATGCTGGTATTTGCTGCCTACAGAAATGTAGGCTACACTACATGTGTAAGAAAATTTGGTTGTTAGATAACCCTTTATGTACTGCATTTCTCAAAACTCTCCCAAACATGACAGCTTGTAAATCTTCGTACATATTCAGCATGTATTAGGCCAAGCTGAGGCATGTGTACCAGTGTGCCCATTTGAAGAGCAGTTTAAAGTAAATAGCCTTTTCTAATTTCATAAGAAATTAATGTATACTAAAATTTTCCTGAGATACTTTTTCCTCTTCTAGACATTATTAATGTAGCCTAATGCACAAATGACTTAAATATACCTCTACAACTCTTCTGTAGCTTCACAGGAATACCGATGTGTTTAGGACTTCTAAATTGAGAATGCTATTGATCCCATGAACCCTGAAATAAAATATAATCATACACAGATTTGGCAAAATTCCAGAGTGGCTTTCTTGATGGATCCTAAAAGGCTTTAAGAAATGTCACTTCAGAAAACTGATGTTTCCTTTACAGAGATCTAAAGTTAGCAACTTGAGAATTACAATATTATCAGGGTAACACAAAAGAGACAAAAGAAAAAACTAATACTTCTTTGGTCCTTGGTAGATGTTTAAGTTGAGTAATGATTTTTGTTTTTAAGAGGAGTTCTAAGTTCACAGTAAATTAGCAAATGCTATGAGACAGAAAAAAAAGAATCAAGCAGGGGTTAACATATTTATATAAACAGTGATTTGCTATTTCAAAATTAAAATGTACAAATAAGCTGGTATCAAAGAGGAGGTGAGTCCTCATTTCCACAGCATTGAGCAAGCTCCTATCGGCAGCAGACAGTTCTTAATGTATGCGTCTGGCTCAGACTGGTCTTCCAACCAAGAAGCCATCGAATTGTTAATATCACTGCTTTTTTTGCATGCAACACACATCATTTTCTTGCTCTTTGTTGTAAATTTCTCCTTTAATTTTAGGTTAAGAATGATCTGATTTTTCCAAATCATATTATAAATCCTGTGAACAATATTATCCTGTGACAGCTGAGACAGAAATGCAGAAAAAGTGGCATTCTTCAAGGCACATACAGAATAAAGTAGCTTATACACCCACTTATACCTATGGTGTAAGAGAAAAGCTTCATCAGTGATATGCTCATAAAGACAGTTCACATAGGAAACATATAGAGAAGGTTCAAAACGTGCAAAATTATTAGTAAAGATAGTTACGTATTTGGAGGGACATGAACAAACATCATCGCATTCTGAATTCACCTTTGGTATATGTATTTCTTTTATGAAACATGGTTGCTACATAGTGTGGTTCATTAGTGTGATAATATAGAAATCCTTGCATTTAAAATAACCTGTATTTGATATCATTGTGGCCAATAAACCTGTATGCCTTACATTATTTTGAAACAAAATTGATGTAACATCATACATATTTATGGTTATGTTAACACAGATGTCAGTAAGCATATATATGTATGTGATATTGTTTTGTATAACAGGTAGTTTCTGTTTCATTGTATGAATATTGCTATTAAATATAATTATGCTTCTGTGTGCATGCATATACACATTCATAGAGTTCTTTGTACTGAGAAACTTCTGGCTTTTATAAATGTTTAATTCCAACATGAATGTGATAAAAAGAAGCAGAAGATAAATAGTACTAAAAATCTTTACTGTTTATATTATCTTCATTCATTTAGAGTTTTAAAACATGTTTATATACAGAGATATACAAAAATTCAGATCTTCTAGATAAATGAAGTAGGTGAAATAAACAATGAACACAAATAGTGTAGATGCATGCTTGTACATACTCTGTATGCCTGTAGAAGTGAGGAGCATGTTTATTTTATTGTTACCTTCATTTTTTAGGAAATGAAGTTATGGATAATTTGTATTTTGTAATATTTAAAATCACAAATAGTTGTAACAAATTCATGGAAAAAGTGAACAAAGACTCCATACAGTATTCTAAAATTCATGCATGAATTTATTTTAACAATGTAGAAAACAATTTATGGTACCCATATAAAGCAGTCCAGTTAAAAGAATGAAGTCATTTTTTTTTATTATCAACAGTCTCATCTCAATTTGAATCTTTATATTTGTAACATTATTATAAAATTTAAATAGGTTTAGTATATTCTTTCTCCACCTGATGTGGCAATGAGTAATAAATATTATACATTCCTCATGGTTTGAAGAGTTACTTTTGATAAAACTAAAATTCTTTTAAAATCAAAGCTGTGTAGTGGAGAATCAGTTGATAGGTAAACCAGGGCAGTTTGACTTCATAAGTGGTACTTACTGCTTTAACCCACACAGATCCATAATATATACAAAGGAAAACATAAAATCTGAAATGTACCATATTTTCCCAAATTTCTGATAACTCTCACTCTTGGACTCTTTTAACAAGGAAATTGTTAATCCACATAAAGTATTTTGTCTGACTAAAAGATTGAAGAAAACTCTAGCAATAAATACCACGTATAAAACAGCATTCTCTTAAAACCTAATAGGGTCAGTAAAGAAGATTGTAAATCATTTTGATTTCTAGGCCTCAACCAAGATTAGAGCTGTAGATTACATATTCTGAGTCACAGTTGTGAGAAGACATACAGGATATTTTAAGTAGCTAATGTATGTAATTCTATGCATATGAAAAAGTAATAAACATAAACAAGTCTCTTCATCAACTAAAGAGATATTCTCTTTCACTCGTCACTTTAAAATACACCAAAAGAAGCATTTGAAAACACTTGTATTTAATTCTGCTTCTCACACAGATATCTTGTATTCCTTTTGTATTATTAGTATATTACAATACAAATGCTATTTCAGTGCCACTGTGTAATCACTTTAGGGTATAGTTTCTGACAATAGTATTTGGGGAGGTGGGTCATGGTGAAAAGACTGCTGATTATAAAGAAAACCATTGTTCTTTTCTCCTAGGAAGAATCTATGTATGTTCTTTTGTTCTGATGGTAATTGTAGACAATCAATAAGGTCCAAAGCTGCTGGTTCCCCTCCGCCTAGGTCCCAAGAGCCTGACTTGTGATGTTACTAAAATACCTCACAAGTTAGGGTCTCAGGGACTAGGAAAAGTCTGGTTTGATGCAGAATTCTTCTTCCAGTAATAAGGATAGCTTAGAAATCACAGTTGGGTTCAGTTAGACTTTTTTCCTCTAAACACTAATTAAAATACGTAAGTAGAAATATATGATATATATAAAAGTGAGGATGAGATAAATAATCATGATGATGACCATTTATAGATTAATCCCAGACCTTAGAATAATGAAGAATATGAGAAACAATGCAGACAATGAACAGTTAAGTCATTCCATTAGATCCGAAGAAAGAGACTAAAAATGGGTTAAAATCTGCTGCTAGCAGATTTGTTCAGCAACACCATAGCCTCTATTACATTAAAAAAGGATTATAAGCCACTTAATGGGACCTTAATTGAAATTTTGCTTCCCATTACACTTCTATATAGCACAACTGTTAAGGTGGGCCCAGGACATATAACACTTTAAACTTGATTTAAATATATACCATTGCATTTAAGAATAAAACAAAAACTTTTTGTATGTCATAATTTAATACCTCTGAAGCTTGATTTTTCTCTTTAAATCTCCAAACTATTCAGACAGCAAATATTTCCATGCATAATCTGTAGTTATTTGATCAATGCCACTTAATAAACATGTAACTTAAAATGCTGGCAACAACATAAAAAATGATTCTATTTCTTGAATAACTGCATTATAAATCTCGACACTTTTGAAAACGCACAATCTCAATCCTGTATATTCACTGAATTTCCTCCGATCTTTTAGCTTTTTTGTGGTTCAAGAACAGAATTTGCACTTTAGGAATGATCCAAGGTTTAGTAGCATAGAACGCAGGGTAAAACAATCGGACCAGCCATAACATAAAAGTCCTGGTCATAGAGGTGGAATCTGCTTCCTCTGAAGTGGTTGATCTTAAAAGGGAAAAGAGGAAGAAAAAAAAAAACAAAAACGGAAAGAATTAGACTGTTTTCCTGAAGAACAGGTGAATCATCCATTTCCAAGTAAGCTGCAAGGAAAGCTATGCTGAACAAAATATTTGCTAACTGGCCCCCTCCTCCACCCTACCACCACACCCCTTTCCAACCATCCCCCCCAACCCCTGTCCAGATCTTTACTTTGCCTTGTAAGACTTTAAATATTCGGCTCCATGATGTAATGCATCATTATATAAGATCGCTTTCTGTTTATCATTTGATTTTCCATACTGAATAAGCCATGGATTAAAATAAATAGTTAAAAAATAATAAAACAAAAGCAAAAACAAAAAAAGCAGCATTCACAAAAAGCAAAAAATACAAAACAGTCCTCAGCTCTAAAGTCCATGCTTTTCCTTAAAACTGAATATGGCTTTACAATTTTTGACCATAGCATTCAACCAATTATTAGAATGAAAAATCTCACCCCTCCATAAATATGACATTAACATAATTATACCACCCCCATCCCGGAGACCCATCCTCCTTAGGGAATACATCTGATGCTCCAAAGATGGAAATCAGTCAGATTTTAGTTGCTCTCCAACGTACCTTTGCTTCTCACTGACTGACTGGCTTTTACCCTCCACGCACTCACACGCCACCCCTCCCCTCGGCTAGACACGGATGCCTAGCGAGCACGCGCGCGCACACAGGCACCAGACACTCGGCAGAGGCGAGGCAAAGCATCTGATGCTGACTCAGAGCGCTTCTGTGTGCAGGGGGTGGCAGCGGCTGGTATTTTCACCGCACTCATCATTAACATTAACTCACAGTCTAGCATCCACCCTCTCCCAGACCTGCTGGACTGCAGCATTTGCATGACGCTGTCACTCTAGCCTTTGCAGGTCAGATGATGGAAGGAAAAAAAGGAAGGGAGGGGGAAAAAAAAAAAGGAAAAGGAGAGAAAAGAAAAAAAAAATAAACATAGCCTCAAGACTTTCGTAAGAAATGCCTTCCTTTCTTCCAGGGTCTCCTTATTTTTCCACTTTTCTACTTCCTCTGTGGCTGTTTCTCAGTTGTTTGACATCTTTCCGGAAGAAAATGTCCCGTGCTTCAGTGAGCCAGTCGTCAGTTGGTCCTCCCCTCCCCTCGTACCCCCCTCCCCACCTCTTCCCCCTCCTAATCAATAAGACAGATCTCCAAATGCAGTTGTGAAAACAGGCTCCGACACAGTCTCCTCCTGGATCCCCTACCCCAGGAAGCAAGCAACCAGACTCACACGTGATAGACAGAGAAATAATGCCAACAATTCTTTAACAGTCCTAGACTTTATTCTACGCCTTCATTTTTTTTTTCTCCCTTGGCAGAAGAAAGAGCAAATGAATCTTTCCATTTCTATATGAAGCCTCCAGACAGCCCAAGAGACACCAGAGTGAGGCTGATCTGTATGGATTAATCATTTCTACTACTAATAATAAAGCTATGATTTTAATAAAAGTAATTGCTTCATATTTTTATTAGCTGTGCTGTCATGTCACAGGAATTATAAGATGTGCCAAGATATGAATCATCAATATGATTTAAACTGTGTTGAAATCCTAGGTTGATGGAATGAAATCAACCAACAGGATATTAGTATATTTTAATTTTTAAGGTCTTTAAAAAAAGAGTAACAAATAGATGTTTGTCAGTGAATATGCAAAAGTCTTTGAGATCATTTACAGGCTATAAATGTTGGTGGAATATATATATCTAAAAATACAGGTTGCATATATAGAAAAACTATGTGCTAAATGCATTATTACAAAAAGAAGTGAAATATTTGACTGAATACAGTTCTGTTTGTGTTAGTTTCACAACACATGAGGCAGTGTGTAGGTATTTACCCAGTTTCTTTGTTCTTCAACTGCTCTCTGTAATGACAGAGTATAGTAAATTGTCTACCTTTCCTTTGTACATGAGCAGTATTTCTGAATTACTTGCCAGACAGAACTAGCCACCAGTGACACTGCAGCATGCAAGAAATACATACAAAGGAAAGCAAAGTATGCAATCCTGAAGCCAACTCTAATGCTGTCTGGTGCTGTAGATATTTCAGTTTATGCTCACAGACAGGTCCCAGCATGCAGTGCGGCACTGCAGGACCAACTAAGGTAGCAGTTTGGCAATAGATCTGTGACAACAAGCATGAAGAATAACCGTTTGCAGGGGTTTTAAAGAAAACAGCACCCAAGGCATAGAGAAAGGAGCATCTATAGTAAAATACAAATCTCTAAAATCAGCTCCTACAGGCTTCTGATTTAAAGAAAAAGAAAAAAGAAAATGTGGAGGGGACCTCAAACACAAAAAGAAAAAGAAAAAATAGAAAAAGAACTGAGCACCGGAAGGAAACATGGAGTTAGATGCATATACATATTCTCGTGAGAAAGAGAAAGGCTGGAAGGAAAAGAATAAGAAAAGAAGGAAGAAAAGTAAAACAGAAATGTAAAGAGGAAGAGAAAGAATGAAGAAGAGGAAGAAAGGAACACATAGCAAAAATCAACCATTAAGCACTTAATGCAACACATATGAAATTTTATTTCAGAAACTGAAGATTGAGAAACAGTGTTCAACTGTAGAGGCTAGTATAAAAACTAAAACAAAAATTAATATATGCACAGCATAGCATAAAATATTTATTGTCAGTAACAGTCAGATGCCCACTGAATTCTTTCTGTCCTGTGTGTGTTATATCAATCATCTCTTAATCTCTTGCTGCTATGACACATCTTTTATTTCATTTTATTTTTTAGCTCTTCTGCATCTGTATCTTTTATTCTATCTTTTTCTAGACAGTTGCCCACAACAGTCTGGTTAAATTAATGTTATGACCTTGTTATGGCTATCAGATATAGAATGTCGACTATTTTAATAATTGAACGTGAGTTTACAGCAACTGCTTACTAATATCCCAGCTCTGTTGGCTCTGTGTGCAAAGTACTCCCAGCTCTATGAATCAGGATCCACAGATACAGTACAACTTTTTTCCCCCCAGTTTATGCTATTTCTTTATATTACCTAGAACTGCAATAAAGCACACATGGCTTAGCTCCACAGAAAACATAAAAACAGTAACTGAGGAATTTTTAAAAAATCTAAGGAAAGAAGCTTAAAGAAAAATAATGGTTACAACTGAATATCCACACATACAAAACATTTATATCCAGATAGGAATTAGCCAGTTCCAAGTACCATAGTTTCTATCATGACCTTCATTAGGACCAATAGGTAGACAGAATTAACTACACTGATATTTATTTGAAAAACAAATGTTGTAATCAATCAGCTCAATCATCACTTCCATAGACATAAGTTTAAGGTGTTCTCTAATTTTCATTGATACTAGTGCATACCTAAATTGGTGTTTATAATTTGACTATAATGAAAATTTTTACAGAGTAAAACTTTGACTCTAGTTTACATTAACTTAAATAATACAATATATGTATAGCCTTGCTAGATCTAGTACTTTTATCTGAGATTTGTTGGGTTAACTTTTAAAAAATAATCAAGATAGATCTGAATGTAAATGACATAAGAAGTTACAGAAAGCAAAGGCTACTCTAAAATACCTGAATAAAACTTTTTATTTCTAGGGAGGAATTTTTTTTCCTACAAAGCCACTTGAAATCAGTGTGATTAAGGGTATCAAATTAAAATTAATAGAGGGAGTTTGGAATAAGAGGAATGGAGGACAAACAATGACCTGCAGTTCAAATTTCGACTCAAGATTCATAGATATATAGAATATATTACAATTTGAATGATATCTCTTTTACTTCACTTGCGTTCTTCAATGATCTTCAATCAGTCATTTCAACAATAAAAATAAAAATTAAAATAATTCTACATTCCCTGCTCACATTTCAAATGTATAGGAGCACATATGACTGGTGATTACCATTTTGGACAACTTGGATATAAAACATGTCCAACCTTGCAGAAAGTTTTATGGAACTTAAACTGGCCTTGTGAAAAGTTTTATAGCATATTGTATCCCAATGCTTTCTTTCTAGTCTCTTTTAATATGATAAAACATGTAAGCTGGGTGTGGTGGCACACACCTTTAATCCCAACCTTCAGGAGGCTGAAGCAGGAGGATCTCTGTGAGTTTGAGATCAGCCTGGCCTACAAAGTGGGTTCAAGGCCAGCCTGAACTGCATAGTGAGACCCTGTCTCACAAAATAGGACTGGGGATTTAGCTCACTGGCCTAAGCGCCTGCCTGGCAGGTGCGAGGTTGTGAGTTCAATCCCCCATACCAAAATAATAATAATAATAACAATAATAATAATACACTGATTTATTTGAAGGTATAAAATAGAGTGCTTCATTTTGTTTTGTTTTTTGACTGAAGAACTTCTAGTGCTTTCATTTGCTATTAGCTTTAAAAGGAAAGGGTTACACAGAAATTAACTTTCAAATAATTGATTTTTAAAAAACAAGAAATGCAGAAATTGCTCAAATTAAAGTCTCTGAATACATCCAAGATACTTGTCTAATCTTTCCAGAAATAAAAGCCATGGTCTTTTTAGTGCCAAACAACACATATTACATATCACTGTTTTTCATAAAGAAGAGATGCATTAGTAGTTTCATCAGCAAAATATCTAGAGAAATAGTCTTTTAAACAAATCCTACTCATATAAGAAATTAATAACACTAAGAAGGAGAAACAAACATAAACTTTTGTTTGCTTTTTTAAGGAAAAGGAAAGAATAATTAAAAGGTGAAGCAGACAATAATGAAATACCAATGAACTGGGATGATCTACTTGGAAATTTCCTACGAAGTAAAGCACTAAGAAAGAGAAAAACATAATAATAAACTGATGATTTAAACTGATATGTGTGTGTATACACCTTCATAAGATAATTTTGAGTTACAAATCAAGTTCTAGAACTATTTATTTTAAGCAAAGTAAAAATGAAGTAAAACATAAATGTATATGAGTTATTACTTTAAAAATGTATAGTGAAGAATAGTCAGTTTCTAAACAAAAGAGGAAAAATCCTGACCTACTGTTTCTTTTAGAATTTCATTATTAGGCTAGAGGATGATGCAATGTTTAACTCAGCTTATGACTGGAGGCTTGTCAACATGAAAATTTTATTCTGCCTGTTTTGATATATAAATGCAAAGAAACACAGCTAACAGAAAAACATTCACAGGAATTTTTTTCCTTCAAGAATAATCTGGTATTTAATCTAATGTGCTTTCATAGATTTAGCAATGCAAAATGAGCTACTGTAACTTGCTGTAGCAAGTTTTTTCCTCCAGCCCTCCTTGCCCTTTTTTCTTTACCCCTTCCCTTCCCTTCCTTTTCTGTGCTCCCGGAAGTGCGCAACCCACTTTCTGATCCATCTTGTCATCAGTATCCACAAGGGGACCACCTTCAAAGCCACACCATAGAAATGAGTTAGAAGATGCCGGGTGTGGTGGTGCACGCCTTTAATCCCAGCACTCAGGAGGCTGAGGTAGGAAGAGCGTTGTGAGTTCGAGGCCGGCTTGGGCTACAACGCGAGTGCAAGGTCGGCCTGAGCTACATAGTGCGACCCTGCCTCAAAAAACCAGGGCCTGGAGTTTGGCTCAGTGGCTTAAGCACCTGCCCTAGCAGGCGCGAGGTTGTGAGTTCAATCCCTGGTGCCGCAAAAAAAAAAAAAAAAAAAAAAAGAGTTAGAAGGAGAGCAAGTCTAAGACAGGAAATCATAGCAAGAACATGAATTTGGGGCCTGCCTTGAAGGGAAAGTGATGTGCAGTTTGTAGAACAGCCACTTAAAGAAACAAATAGCTCTTAAGGAAGCTGACAGATATTTCTCTTTCAGGGAGAAGGCAGCGTAGGATGCTGAGATGGAATATGGCATATTAAAAATTATAGCGTATCAAATTATATTAAAATATGGGAATATCTATAGCAGTTTGTAGGATTATGCATAGGAACAATGAATGAATGTTCCTGCTGTGTTGATAGGCTTCCTAACAGGTAAGAGAGGAAAGAATCCTGGGTTTTTAAAATGGGACATAAGTAGAAAGGAACTAAATAATATTAAATAACTCCAGAGTTTCTGTTGTATTTATAGAAGGAACATTATAGTACAGGATCTACAACAGTTAATGTTTTAACAAACATAACTCTCAAAAAATACAATTCTCTGCACAGTAGAAGTACAGTAGTAGTATACACAACACCTTGAAACAAAGTGGAAACTAATCTAAGATTTGAGAAAAGTAGTTATAGTGTCACCTGTAAAGTTTGTAACCTTGGGTAAATCATTTAACTTTTAGAATTTTAGTCCTCTTAACTTTAAAGTCAGGACTTTAAAGGACTAGGTTATGAAAGATGACTAATTTAGCCTTCAAATTTTGTACAATGAAAAGGGAGTACAATTGAAATAGGCATGGGTCACTACTATTATTTAAATATATGGTTATCTAATTGTCTTATTTAATTTTCACAATAATTTTATAGTAGCATTTATGTCTGCAAAGACTGATAAATACTCTTCCAAAGTCTGTTTGATAGTTGGTCTAATAAATGAATCTCAAAAATGTGTTATCTCACATTAGCTGCAAAGTATGGCAGTGATAAAATTTTATATTAGATCTTTTATATGGATTAGCCTATCATATTGAAAATTTCATTTATTTGAAACAATACATAAAACACTTCATTTTACAACAAGTGTTGTAATAATTTTCTAAGATTTTTTTAAAAAGTGTACACACTAAATCAATATATGCACTCAGTGTTTCTTTGGGTAACTGCCTGTGTGGGTTAAAAACACAGAACTTATTGACCAATTAGATATATTTTAACTTTAATAATTCATTTTTAAATATCAGGATAGAATACCTCAGTTCATAAAGCCTCCTGAAATAAATTTTAGGGATACTAAAAATAAAAAAGAAATCAGAAAATCAGGTGAATCATAGTTTAAAAATATCTTCATCAACTAAAATACTTTCATTTTTACCTTTTAAAAACACTCAGTTTAAATGCTGCTTACTTGAAATGTAGTAAATTATTCTGATTGCACAGTATTAGTTTTGAACTAGAGTTTTAGAATTTTCTCGTTATGAAAAAATATGCTAATTTTGTGGGACTTTTATTATACACAAATGATTTTATCTATCTATTGATCATGTCAGACAGGAATGAAGCACCAAAGACATAGTAAAGTGTTTTAAATTAAAAAATGTCTCTTCATGATGTTATTTTTTTCCTTTGATTTTTTTACCGTTAATATAATTCATTCATGTTCTTTACAAGTTTGAATTTTTTAGTTTGCTTTCTGTCTGCCCTGCAATAGAAACTTTTACTTGATTAATACACTTTTAGGAGTACAAACACTGTGAGAGGAGTTAAACTTGTAGAAAACAAATTCTTGCATGAAGAATGACACAACAGCATACTGTAATGTACTTTCAAACTGAACTGCTCAGGTTTTCAATGCGTTTAACAAACTGCGATTCCATGAGGATCACAGAAAATGCTTTGAAGCATCATAAACATTATGTAGATATTTCTGATCAGTGAAGATTCAAGTGTATCCTGAATTCTCATGCTTTGTTCCTATCCCTTCCAATCAATTCTATTGATTTTGTTAAGGATTAGAGGGTGTATTTCAACTGATCAAAGAAATAGCCTGACACAGCAAAGCTGTCTGCCAATTCAAGACAGATCAACCCTACCTTTGTGTTCTTTTGGATACATTATTATTATTTATTCCGCATCACTGAATTACATAATATATATTGCAGAGGAAGGATGGAAATAGATAAACAACAGTCTATTTTCTTGGAAAAGATGACACATCCTCAGGTATTCCCCCATACTCAGGTGTACTGATTTAGTGGAAATTATGACACCTGGTCAAGGGTCTGACATTTTCACGTTTACTGAGCTTTTCCTTTTATAGAATTTTTTGTTAAAAAAGAAAGCATTTTCAGAAGTTTAAAATTATTTAGAGAGTCATTTTTTGTAACATCTTCATGGAAATGGCTAAGTTGTGAATAGTCCACTGGTGCTGACAGGTTTCTAACTTAAAGAAACTGAGTGACCAGACGAAAGGCAAACAGACTAGCGAGAAAAACACTCTAAAACAACATTATATTATTCTAGTAGTCTCCTTGGAAAGGTATTAAAATATTAGCCTCCTTGGGAAGACACTACATAAAACTTACAAGAGTTGCTGATATTTTGACTTTTGTGAACTTGAAAAGTTACAAATGCTTTCAAACTCTTCTACACTCTATAAACTTTACATAGATAAAAAAAACCCAACTCATAATATTCACAAACTCAATACACCCATTGCATAAGTGACTAAAAGTTATGGCAATTTTTTACAGTAATGCTTGATAATAATTAAGTTTTTAAGGAATTAATTTTCTCTTATGGGACATGAGCCATAATCCATTAAGGAAAAAGGTTAAAGTAGAATTTATGTCCAGATACTTTGCTATTATAAAGTTTGAATTTTACACCAAACATATTCTCATTCCTGTGCCTGATAAAGACATGTTTTAAAGTACACATTAAACAAAAGAAAACTGTTTTTCAATTAGTCGATGTAGTGCTCAGTAGGACAGAAAACGTACTGCTTCTCTTACATGTTAAACCTTCAAAACAGTTGGTGCATGACAGCATTTAAAAAAATAGTTTCTTTAGTAAAGAATTAAAGCTGAATATGCAACATTTCTTAGAAGCCTTGAATAAGTCTATTTGTCCAGCTTACTTTGCAAAGACTGTGTAGAAAACAGCACCATAAACAGTTTCTGTCCCCACACAAGGGCTAAACAAAGAGTCCTCTTTCTAGCCATCTAATCGGGTAATTTATTTTTTCAACCATCACATAAATCGAAACACAGCTGTAACCAATGACTTGCAGATCCCGTTCCCAGCCAGCTGGAATCAGTTCTGCTGAAACAGCAAGATTTTTACATTGTTCACTTCTGTACATCTGGAGAAATCATCGAGGTTCAAAGGTGACCAGAAAAGCTCTTTAAATAAATTCAACCCTCAGTGAGGATTTGCCTAAGGATCTACAAACTCTACATTCACTTCTACAAACTGTTCATGTCATGAAATTAATGCTTAGAAAGGCTATCCCATCCTTGTTGATATAGTCCTTATGAGTTGTTAATCGAATGAAGCACTTATATGTCCATTTCTTTCAAACAGCTTGCTTAGGTTTCTTCCAAACTTTTTGCTAGTTGTTGTTGCTGCTTAAAGACAGTTATATTACAGGGCTACATTACATGCAGAAACATCAGCCTTAAGAACCTGTAACAAAACCAGGTATGGTACCAGAAACGTACCTACTCATTTCTCAGATTTAATCATATTTACTGAATATAATCCTCCATTTATATAAAATGAATGAGAAATATTCTCTGCGAGAAACTACCACTGGAATACCTCCATCAAACTAGGGAGGCAAATCCCTCAAGGAGTCAGAGTCTCTGGCAAACACAAATGCAGAGCAGAACTGTTCCACATGCAGCCTTTCAGGGACAAGAAGAGAAATTGAGACCCAGAAACGACTTTTACTCCACCTTAGACACATCTAACTGCACATAGGACAAAGGTAAGACTTCCTAAAACAAAAACTAAGGCAGTCTATATGTCGAGTCCTGTCTTGACGTAAAGAGCATGCCATAAAAGTAGTATAAAATTAAAGCAGATTAATTCCCAGAGAAGCAAATATATCCTCGCGGTTTAGTCTACGAACATTATTTCAATTCAAATAAATGTGCCATTTCTTTCATAAACACCATCAAGAAGATATGCACCCTGGGGGCTACAGATGTAACTGAGTAGTAGCACACTTGCCTAGCACATGTTAGGCAGGTCCTGAATTCAAGCCCCAGCATCGAAATGAAAAAAGAAAAAGAAAGGAACAATCATGTTGGAAAAGTATATATGCCTGGTAAACTTCTCAAGCATGTTTTTATTTTATTTAGAAATTTGTGAACAAATTGCAATCCATCTTTTTTCTTTCTTGTAGTTAAATCAAGGTCTAAGGAAGTAAATTATGATCATTAATTAACCATCCTGCTCATATGTGTGACCACTTCTCTTACACTGTTCAACAATCAGAACTAGATCTGTGACTGAAAAGAATAAAGCAATACATAGTGATAAGGTGGTGCATAGTAACCCTTCCTCAGTAGGAATTAAATTCACATAGAGGTGTCTAAATTCATTCACTTGTTAAACATGTTTTTGATTTTCATGTGTCTCTCACTGTGTATATGCATTGTTGAATCATGGTCTAGAAGAGTTACAGAAATGTTATTTGATAAACAATGAAGGTCTGAATGTGGTGAGGATTACCTTTGAGGATTTCAGGGTAATAGAAAACTGTACTTAGTCAAAAGGTAGATGATCTACATTTGTGTTCACCACTGTTCATTAACTGCATGTAATATCTAAAGGATGATACATAAACTTTTTAGAGCCTCTGTAGAATGCTGATTATTTTTGAAAAAATATTAAGAAATTCAATTTACATATACTTCTACTATTGCTTACAAAATGTAAATTCCCACATCCTACCCACTTCCAAAATTTCATCACTTCGGAGGTAAACAATATTGTTTTAAAAATTCTCCCTTTTAGTATATCAATAAGCAACCAGAGAAAAATCACCTAGTTAATATCTTAATGTGAAGAAAGAAGAGAAAGCTTACACAGAAAATTTGTGAAAGGATACGGCTTAATTTTATGAGTATGTCACTTAACAATCAAGCAACCAGGTAAATGTGTTGCTGTTTTAAAATGGAACTAAAATTATACAATACCCACATGTGATTCCCTTCTGCAATATTATTAGTTATAACTAAGTTCACGCAAATGAATTTTCAGTGTTATTTATAAACATTTTGCTTTTATTCACATATATTCTGAGATTCCATGGTCTTGAGATGTCCAGACACTCAGTCAAATATACAGTATTGATAAAACATCTGTAGCACATGATATATTTACATGTATAAACATTTATATGAATGAATACATTTGTAGGAATAAAATCATTCAAAAATTTTTATGTTGTATAGTAGAAAACCAACAAACAGAGAGGTTATTCCACAAATACTTATTCATAGAAAATTAAAACAAAAAAATGATTTCCATGACAATTTCAACTGAGTGAAAATAGGGGGTTGGGTGATTCTTACTGGAAAACAATGTCTGAAGTATTTTCTCAATTAATGATATCTTGTAACATGCCCAGCAAACAAACAAAATGTCACAAGCTAGTTATTAATTTAAATTTAGTGTTATCAAGTTTAATTTACATTTTGAGTCATAAACTTGTAGTATGTAATCCATGGAACACAGATTATGTACATTTTTTAGAAAATTGCCAGCCGGGAGTGGTGGCGCATGCCTTTAATCCCAGCACTCGGGAGGCTGAGGTAGGAGGAGCGTTGTGCGTTTGAGGTCCACTTGGGTTACAATGTGAGTGCAAGGCCGACCTGAGCTACATAGTTCAACCCTGCCTCAAAAAACTAGGGTCGGAGCCGGGCGTGGTGGCGCACGCCTTTAATCCCAGCACTCGGGAGGCTGAGGTAGGTGGAGCGTTGTGAGTTCGAGGCCTGCTTGGGCTACAACGCGAGTGCAAGGTCGGCCTGAGCTACATAGTGCAACCCTGCCTCAAAAAACTAGGGTCAGGAGTTTGGCTCAATGGCTTAAGCACCTGTCTGGCAGGCGCGAGGTTGTGAGTTCAATCCCCAGTGCCACAAAAAAAAAAAAAAAAAAAGAAAGAAAGAAAGAAAATTGCCATAGTTGAGTCTTCAAAAGCTTGTTCAGCACTACAAATGTGTGCCAACTTTTATTTTTCTACAAACTATAACTAGGTTTCACCACTGATAGGCTAGAGAAAATGGTCTAAAATTAGAAAATATTCCATGCCTATATGTAAGCATATTTTGCTGTTATTAATTTAGTGACATTAGCCAACTCTAACACTAGAGAAACATGAAATTTGATTAATATTCCAAATTCTTTATTAGTCATATTATATATGAGTTTTTGTAACAAGAGTTTTAATTTCTTGGGGTTAGGTGTTAGAAAAATCACAATATAAATTTGAAAAACATGTAAGAAAGTAATATCATCATTAAACTAACCTAAATAATTGTTTTGATTGTTATTCAGTAAATGCTTTTAGTGTTAACAATTGTTTAATAATAATTAAGTTAGCATTTATTTACATTCCTTTTTAGCATCATATTTTGCTTACAGTGGCACATAAGTTCCCATGTGAAAGGAATTGTACATAACTAAAAGTGGTTTGCAATTTAAGCAAAGTAAAATAGCAATAAAATATATATGTTCAGAGAAGAATGAAATGACCAGGTTTGTTGTATAATAATGAACATAAGAAAAATATTGGAATGTGGGATTGGAGAAGCAACGTAGTGTAAAACAAAACAAAACAAAACAAAACAAAACAAAACAAAAATTTTACCATATATTATTACAGAGCCTTTCTAAATCAAACTATGTATTCAAAGTAGGATTACTCATAAATAAATTTGTCTTTTTTCCATTTAAAGAAAAATATGTAACATTTAGTATTTTCCCCCTTTTCTGATAAAAGAACTGGAACTTATGTTACTTACATAATATGTGAAATTTAACATTAAAGTTTAAGTTCACTATTTTATGAGCAGGGATAGAGACTTTTTAAAGTCTGTTTTGACCTTGATAGTTCTAAAACTGTGTAGGTTTTCTTTTCAAGTCAAATCACTCCTCTGTCAAGATGCTGGTTGGTGATAGTCATTCAATATGAATCTGAAGTCAAAGAAAACAGGGTATTTAAAACATTAAGACTATGATTAGACATTTTGAGTGTTGAATTGTGGATACTATTATCCATTTTTAGACTGCTTTGTAGCAGAGTTTAGTCAAGGAAAAAGAAACCATTAATTTGGATGGAAATTCCTTTGTGAAAAATTACGTGTGTATTTGCATATACACTTAAACTATAAAATTATACAGTATATGATCTTCTCAGTCACTGATAATGTTCCTGTAAAAATGGCCACTTATTGTAAAGCTATGAAGAAATCAGGAATTCACACAAGAAGATTTTTCGATATTAGATTTTAGACACCAACTGGTGAAGTTATAAGCCATGGTACTAAAAATTATTACAAGTAGGTTAAAGTTAAAATCCCTTCTATGATCAGCTGAAAATTATTTTATGGTCAAATTTGGACCACTCTTGCAGCTAATCAGTTTTAAAGAACTAAAATATCTTCCCTTACAAAGATAAGAGTAATGAAATATGTCTGAAATCTCGAGTCCACTTTCTTTAAAATCTTCCAAACACGGCAAGTCAATCAATGTGTCTATTTTTCTTCTCTTGAAACAGAAAAAACTTCCTAAAATTTTATGGAAATGGATAAATACAGCTTGTGAATTATATACTAGATACTGTCTGTGAGCTAGAAGAAAATTATACAGTTGTACCCGTAAGTCTTCTATCTAAACAATTTTAAAATAAATAGTGGAAAAAAGAGATTCTTAATGAAGTATCCTACTTCTGCTTTTTAAAAATTAATCTCACATAAATGAAAATTCAACAAGTAAAAATTAGAAAAATCACTGTTGAGCCCTTCAAATGGCTCAGATCAGTCAGAGTAATGAAGTTATTTTTAGAACTTTTAATCATTCTTGAATTTAACATGACATATATTTTAACTGAATCCACCATGTATAAGGGGTCAGGTTGTTAAAAATTACTAAAATGAAGGCATAAATGACCTTTGTCCTCGACAAGTTTAATATGCAATGAGAGTCAGACAAGACAAAACTGTGGATTTAAGGAAAGTGTAAGTGAGTATTCTATGAAATACTAAGTGCTATGAGAACATGGGAAAAAGCCAACACATACTGAGTGCTTTATGAAAGGCTTATGGTAAGACCTCTACTTGAACAGAAGCTTGAATGATATGAAAACAATTCAACTGGAAACTAGAGGAAGGAGAAAAGACATCTAGCCTGTGGGCTGAGCAGGAAGAAAGTCTCCAAAGTGGAATTTGCACACTTAAGGAAAATGACCAGACTAAAGTGGCAAAAAAGATGTTCTTTGCAAGGAATGTTACCAGGGATAATGACCAAGTATTGAAGTGGGACTCAGTGATACAGGGTATTTAATGTGGCACTCGAAAATAATAATTTTGACTTAAATTAACATCGAAAACCTTTTTTTTTGAGTGACCATTTTAGAGTAGTATAATGATTCACAACAACACTGCTAACAATTATCATTTAGTTAATATTTCTTCCCTGCCTAGCTCAGTGCTGGTATATACGATGCCATTTTTACATCATAAGGATCCTGTTGGGTAAGTGGTATAATTATTTGCAAATTACTGACAAGAAATCTGAGCTTCAAAAAAGTTAGTAATGTGGTCAAAATGATACCTTTGACTGTGGCCTAGCTAATTCCAAAGTTCATTTTTTTCTTACCTGTTTTGTCAGGTTACATTTTAAAATAAATTTGCCTCCCTGAGAGTATCCTACTGAATGTGACGCTAAGTATGAGACGACATGCACAGTTGTCCCGCTTCAGGGAGAATCCTACACAGAACCTGTATGAGGCCTGAGAGACTCTGGAAAAGTGAGGAAGTGGCAGAGGGCTGGCATACGAGTGCATCTGATCTCCAAATTCTTTATCGTATGCTACCGTTTGTCTGATGAATACTTTAAGTAGCTGTATGAATTTTGATCTTGGGGCAGTACCATAATTTGTTTAGCCATTTTCCAATTGTTGAACATCTCTAGGAATTCCATATTTTGTCTATTATTTAGACATTAAATTGGCTACTTATTTTGATGTTATTCTGCCATTGTATACCATTGCTAAAGAAAGAAGATTATAATGATTTAAAGTAGTTAAATATCTCTGGCTCCATTAAATTACTGTTGGTCTAGAGACTTTTCCATTTTAATGTGAAGTTTACAATGCATCAGAGTTAGAACCATCATATCTAACATGATTTCATTAAAGCTTTTACTTTTAAGTTTCATTTCAGTGATTCGTAACTCATTTTGTGGTCTATTTGTGATCAACTACACGGCGGACATTTGAAAATTCAGTGAAAGATTAGTCTTTCTTTATCCAGGGGATCTGTGACACAAAACACTAAATAATCTTACATCAATAAGGGACACACCAACAAAATGTTCCATTCTTTTCCATGAAGTAGTCTCAGGTAACACAAAAAAGTGAGCATTTAGCAATACACGCTTATGACTCAGAGGAGAAAGTTCAGTTGGTAGAACATCAAAGTTTGCACCATAACTTTGAGTGGGTTTTGTTGAAGTAAAATGTATCAGTTTGTAGACTTTTATTAGCATTTCTATGTCATTCACATTTCTAACAGATTTTTAGCTTTTTTTTTTTTTTTTTTTAAATTCTATTTTAGGGAAGAAACTCAAGTATATCGTAAGACATGTTTTTCAGAGGTCTAAATTGAGAGTTTAACATAGAAAAAAGCAGATACAGAGCCGGGCGTGGTGGCGCACGCCTTTAATCCCAGCACTCAGGAGGCTGAGGTAGGTGGAGCGTTGTGAGTTCGAGGCCGGCTTGGGCTACAACGCGAGCGCAAGGCCGGCCTGAGCTACATAGTGCGACCCTGCCTCAAAAAACCAGGGCTGGGGAGTTTAGCTCAGCGGCTTAAGCGCCTGCCCTAGCAAGCGTGAGGTTGTGAGTTCAATCCCCAGTGCTGCAAAAAAAAATAAATAAATAAATAAATAAAAAGAAAAAAGCAGATAAAAAAGACTGAAACTTAGAAACTCTGAGCTCTAATTTTGTCATTCTCATTTTCATTTTGTTCCCGTAAAGAAAGGACATAAGCACCATAATTTTTCAGTTTCCTCAACTGAAAAGCATTAAGGTACATTAAAATGGAATGTTAAAATTGGAACTTTAGAGACAATGCAAACACAAGGTGACATATTTAAACATAAAATAATATTTCCATGTAAGAGAATGAGTTGAGGTTATTTTGGCTGTGATTTTTGGAGCAAGTTTTGTCAAAGGGGAAAAATAATCCCAATTTCTTTGTATAACTTGAAAGTTGGTTTTATGCACTTCAAACTCTGTGAGAGAAGTGTTGATTTTTGAAGATATGAAGCAGACCAAAGAGTAAAGGATACAGTTTGACCTTCTTTTATTGATTAACAAACATTACTTTTAGTGAGATACAACTAGTAGAATTTTCAGGATCTGAGAGTGCTTTTATTTTGGGTTAAAAAATTAGATAAATAAAATCCCCAGACTATGATAATGTCATCTGAAAGTACATTTTCCAAAACAAGTTTTAGATTTTAAAAAAGCAGTGAAATATAAGAAAGATATCTTTCTGCTTTGAAAAGATGACCTTATAATCATGTTTTAAATAGCCATTTATACATAGACACTAAGGAATATATCAGCTAATGGGAAAGAGGTGAAGGTAAGTGAACCAGTCAGGCAAGAAGAATGTTTATAAGTCTTTTTGCTGAATTCTTTCATGCATGTGGAGTTTCTGTCCTACAAGTAGCAGCAGTGAGGATTTCCTCCCCAACGCAGGTCCTTGCTATGTATTCTCAAATAATTTTAACCATTTTTAAGGGAACCTGACTATGGCTGTTGCAATTTATCCAAAATGCCAGTATTAAACTTTACAACTGTAAAATTAGATTACAGTAACCTATACACTGAATAATGTTTTTAGTCTTCTTTTCTGCTTTATGCATTATTTAGAATGTATGTAATAAATAGTGAGGGAAAATAGTATATTTATATTTCTGACTACCTTTTATCCCCTTTTGAGGGAGCTTTGAGGGTATTTGGAAAGATTTTACCAAAATTCTAGACAGTCTTAAATGGCTTCTTATAGCTAAAAGAAACATTTCAAAGAGACATGTGACATTGTTTAGAAATGGAAGTATTTTAGTAAGACAGTTCTTATAGAGAAGGAAAATATTCTGGGTATTGCATTAATTAGAAACATATAATAACAAAGAAACAGCAGCAAGAGAACAAAGTCAAGCTTGTTTAATGATTGTTTGCTCATTCAGGCTTTATAGTCAAAATTCTTTTCACTAAAATATTATCTTGAAAAACATCACACAAATAGAACTTTCAAATAAAGAGGTAATAACTGACCTCTAATTCTTAGCATATATAGTTAAGCTGTACCTATGAATCTTTACAAACCAAGTACTCTAGAGTTTTTATATATCTTAAATATGTTTAGAATTTTATGTTTCTTTATTCATAATGGTTTGTCTTAACAAACACTGGAGTTAAAAATTTAAAGAAATCCTATAAATTTTCTTAGAGATTAAGTACAAAGTGTGTTAGGTATTATTTTTAGAAATATGTAGATGAGAAAGAAAAGTCATAGAACAGTCTGTTTTGGAAAAGAAATAACAGTGGAATATAATAATAATTTTAAAAGACAATATTCCTAAGAACTTCAGAATTTAACATATGTGGTTCAAACACATATTTTATCACTTTCTTAACTCTCCCGTTTCAGCAGCTCATATCCTCTTCCATTTAGATGAAGAGATATCCTCATGCATGAAACAGATGTACTGAGATAATGTGAAAATCATGCTTCTGGTCTGCTTCCTCAGTGACTGAATGTAGTCGTAGAGTAACAGAAATCCTACCACATTTGGCCAGGTGAGTATACCCTTTTATCTATACTCCTGATGTTTTGTACTGTTAGTTCTATAATTCCCATTGGTTTTTAATCAAAAGTCTAAATGGTTCATTTACCAGACCTGGTGATTCTGTGACCAGTTCTTTTCCCTTTAAGACTTCAACAAGTACTTCAGAAGTACTTCAGAAGACTTTAGCAATTACACCTCATTAATTTGCCCAGTTGTCTTCAGTTGAAATTTAGATGAGAAGCTGGTGTTTTGTTATTATATATTGGTTATATCGATTTTAGCAATTTTAGCAATATACTAAACCTCATTTTAAAACAATGGTGTACCTTTACTTCCTTTTCTTTATGCATGAAAAATTCATTACACTTTTTTTTAACCAAAGGAAATCTTTAAGTTTTCCTCAACAGGAACAGTAAGAGGTCTCTAAAGGACAATAACTTTAATTAGAAAGAGCTAACCAGAAAACTTGAGTTTTGCAATAGTAACAAGTTGAAACTTTAGGTCACAATCACTATGTTTCTGAAAGAAAAATTTTAAATCGTGAGGTCTGATTAAGAACAACACTTAGTTATAGATTAAGAATATACACAGTTAGAACACTATCGGCTATGTGTCTTATCTGAAATTAATAGTAATTTACCTTTAGAAAAATTATTAGTAAATGACTTACTATTTTTAAAATATTTATTGGGGAATGGATCTAATTCATAGATGCTTTATGCAGTATATACATCTGTGGAAAGGACATATGATGAAGTTAATCTTATTAGGCTATCTTTCCTCTTCATGGTGAAAATAAAGAATGGATAGAAAACTTTGCCAGTGATGAAAAGAGTAAAAGATTCATCAAGAGGAAGTCAAGTCACTCATAGTTGAAAAGGGATCACACTGGTCACACTGGCTGTGTTGGTACAACCTGTGAACTCAACAAAAATGTACAAGTCATCATTTGATGTAAACTAATTAACCTATTATCTACCAAGCACATTCTTATACTTTCAGGTATGAAACTGTATAAGTCACTGCAACATAAAAAGAAACAGAGAGGGGTGGAACAATGTTTAATTAGAACAGTGTCAGTAGAACTAAACAGAGTTGAAATCTGACCATTGAAAACTTTCATCAACATTCTAAGTAAATCTGTAATAACTCAATTAACATGAGCAAAGGAAGGAAAGTTCAAGTCATAAACACTGCATCTAACAGATACATTTATAAAATGTAGATTAAAATGTCCTACCAAACATAATTATCTGGCTTTTGGAGTCTATAAAATGGGAATTTGATAGGAATCTGGGCTGTTACAAAGAGTATGAACATTCCTGAAAAGGGAGACAAAACAATTTAAGCCAATTCAAAGATAACCATTTAATTTTTCTTCTGAATACATGAACATTTAATAGATGCAAAGAATACGACCATTATAGTTATTTGTAGGTGAACATTTTTAAAGAATGACATATTCCAGTCAGATGAATAGTTGTTCAGAACTATTCAATATTAATGTACTATATAGTTTTTGAATAAGTGGACTTCATTAAAAGTAGTATGTATTATTTTAGAACTGTTAAGAACTGTGTGGACAAAACAGTTTAACAAACAACAGTAAATTTTCACTGGCACAAAGGATAGGGAAGATAATACAGTGTATTTTATTCTGGAAAGTGACCAGTTCCCTGAAAACAGATAAAGCCCATTAAAGTGCCTGTTCAAAATCTCAGAATAAAGTAAAATAGCTGACTCAAAAGAAATAACTACAGCTTAATAGATACTGAAGAGAAAACTTTTCATACATGGGTATAGTAATTATAGAACTCAAAATAAGTACATATTATGTATTCAAACACAATTTATTATGCCAGTATATTGTTGTGTTACAGGAAACTGAGTTAGACAGAAATATTATAGGCAGTCAGACAGGGCTAGGCCCTCAAAGAAACTGGCACAGAAGTTCAGATACCTTGTAACCTCTGAGGAGACAGGGACCTCCTGCTGTGGACCAGATATCAAGACAAAAGGCAGAACAAATACACCCATATCCTAAGGATTGATATTCTAAATAGTTCTCTATCACCCTGAGGAAGTCAGGAGTCAGCATCCCACCCTCCTACAAGAAGAGTCATTATCGTTAAGCATCCCTCGCTTAATATGCGACTCGCTTCCCCATTTGTCCTTGATTTAATCAATTTTACCTGAGCAATTAATCTTATTGGTTAACCATGGTTATGTCCCACCTTATGCCCGTCTGCTTTGTGAGTTCCCAGTTTTCCCCATCATGGTTTTATTCTATAAAAGCCCCTAAAAATGACAGAGTCCCTGGCAACCCACTCGGGCCCCCTTCTGTCCCTCAGACAGAAGATTTCCTTCTCTCAATAAATATATTCTGCTCTTACCCTCCGTTGTTCCTAAAATTCATTCTTCAATTTTAGAGAACACAAACTCGCGCTGGATGTACAGTAGATTGAGAGTTTCATTCCCCCATATCACTTGGAGGTCTGGGATCATTTTTCCTATATCAGTTGTATCCCTCACTAACATTTATATTCATAAAAGCATGACTTATTTCAATGTAAGGCCTTCCTTCTTGTGTCTTTCTTGTATTCATTTAGTATGAGTTAATCTTATTAGGCAGATTCCAGGGGAAGATGTACCCATAATCAGATCTTTTTTTTTTTTTTTTTGCGGCACGGGGGATTGAACTCACAACCTCGCGGCTGCCAGGGCAGGCGCTTAAGGCATTGAGCCAAACTTCCGGCCCTTGTTTTTTTGAGGCAGGGTCGCACTATGTAGCTCAGGCCGGCCTTGCGCTCGCGTTGTAGCCCAAGCCGGCCTCGAACTCACAACGCTCCTCCTACCTCAGCCTCCCGAGTGCTGGGATTAAAGGCGTGCGCCACCACGCCCGGCCCATAATCAGATCTTTACCCCAAGATTTAGCAGGAGGATACATACAGGCCACAGTTTTTGAGGCATTAAAAGTAGCAGCCTTAGGATGGATAAACATAGACTAGGAAAGTTCACACTACATATTGTGAAGCGTTAATTAAAGAATGTTTATTTGGCACAAGAGACGCCCCTTTCTTGTGCATTCCATATAATGATGGTGTCATGTTTACATGGCTATGCCACCTTGCAGCAATGCATTCTTCACAACAATTTCTAAACTCTTTTAGTTACTTTTCTTCCAATGCTATACTGGATTCATACACTTAATTCAACCTATGTTTTAAAACACTGCGTGTTGACAATATATTATCAAATAGATTAGATGCCTTTTTAAAATACTGAAACACAGATTTCATATATAAACAGATTTCACCACAAAATGTTACCATACATGTACACATGTGGTTCAGCAATTCAAAGAAAAGACTGAAAAAACTGAGATTTTTCTATGTGTGGTACAATACCTGAAGCCTTCCTTTATCCAGGTAGGCAAGAAAATCAGCTGAGAAATTCATATAAGTCAAATATGAGGACAAGAGATCCATGTAAATGTATAAGGAAGAGTTTCCTCATAAGAAAAAACTTCAGTATGTAATCTTAAAGATGCTATACTTAAACATTCTAAGGAAAAGATTCTGGTATCTGTACAACCTATTGGTGACGTTAGCCAGTGAAAACATGAGAACAACAGACACAGTTTAAGTCATCTCTGAGTGAATTCTTTAAACTCTGAAGAGTTGAAAAGATTGAAAAGTATGAGGTCTTTTATTAATTATGAAAATGCAAAGTTAAGCTTTATTTTTTAGGGTGCATTAAATTTGACTTAAATTACACAATATCAAAGTTGCTAGGTTTTGCAAAGTTTTAATTGACTTTTAAAATAAAGTCCATAATTTCCCATTTCTTAAATATAATTTTTTTAAAGTAGTCAGTTATTAGAGAACAGAAGTAGGTGTGATGGATATATTTCAAATTTAAAAAAATATGGAATTACTCCCTAAAGCTTTTCTTGTGAAAAAGAAAATTAACAAACCTGCTTCTGGCAAGTGAAAAAAGAGTATTGTGAAGTTGTAAGTAAGCTCAAAGTATGAAATTTGGACAAAAAAAATTCAAGATTCTGAAAAGAAAAACAAATCCCTATGCAAGCATTTATCTGAATTCTCTATACACACAATTTAAGTAAAAATGTGAATTGATTAAGAACAGAAAGCAATGATCAAGTAGTGTACAAAACAGTTTAGTTTAAGAGTAAGGCTGCAAGCTAGGGAAAGGGCCATAGAGAGGGCTTGGGAGATCAGCCAAAGTGATCAGGATGAAAGAAAGAATAGAGAATGAACCAGCATTCTGGGCCAAGAATGAACTTCCTCAGGCAGCCTGGAATGTAGCCTTTTTTCTCCCAAAAGGGAGTTTCAATCCTCCCTACTAAGTTCCTGAGTTTTGAGGAACCTAAAATGAAAAGAACAAGTCTCACCCCCACAACTCCCAGTTTTCTTTAAACCCTACATATTAAAGAACTGGGATTGAGAGGCTGAATTCCAATTGGTCATTTTAAATCCACACAGCCATCTGTGAGGGGCAGTCACTAGACAACTGAGTAGTATCTGTCCTCTTCTTACCCATAAGTAGCTCCAGATCAAAGATCATGAGGTCATCTCTCAGGGCCCCCTCTTGGAAATCCAGGAGTTATTCTTCTTATTTCCAATAGAAAAAACTCTCCTAACTTCCTCCTTTTAGCCCAAAACTCCATTTTTCAACATTGTGAGATCAGGAACCTGGCTCATAAGGCAGAAGTAGAATTTATAATCAAATTAAAGACAAAATTTTGTATTTGATGGGACTAAGACTTCAAAAATACCCATTTTATGAGTGTAGACTGCAAAATATTTGACCATAGGTAAGTCTGATAGTGAAAGATACAATTCACTTAATATTTATATACTTTACTGAGGCGTACTTTTAGTTTTAGGTTGATATATGTATTACTATTCAAAACTTTGTATCTCCTTTATAAGTTTTAATTTTGAACACTTACAGCAATTCTTCAGAAGTTTAATTTGTGTATTTAGAACTATTAAGTACATTTATAGTTCCGTTTGTCCCTGTGTTTATCTCTTCTAGTTATATATTTGTTTAAAAAAAAATCCTCAAGTTCTTCACTTTTCAATACAGGAGGGATTTGGTAGATAATCTGGTAAAAATGAGCAAAGGAGGTTATGAATGGTAGGAAACAGGCACTACCTTGGGCAGCATGTTGGAGACAAAATAGCAAACACACTGGTTTCAATACCACAGTGCTATTCAGCATTTTGCATACTTTTTCTCTCTTCTCTTATGCTTTTCCACTGATTGACAGAAGTATATCAATTCTCTTTGAAAGTCTTTCACTGTATTTGAATATATCTTCTGTAGATGGTCAATAAAGGCAAGACATTTTAGTTAATTTATTCATCCTGAGAATAACAAAATTACAAATGTCAAGAGCCTGAAATACACAAAACATATAAACAAGACAGAATATGTAGGTTTTGGATTAAGAAAACACTCGCCCAGATAATATCCAGGGATATCCATTTTTTAATTAGCAGAATAGCTTTAAGAAACAGATATTTAAGTAATAATTTACTTCTAGCTTTTAGTCTCATAATATTAATTTCTCTTATAAACAATATCATATACGAAGGATGAATTGGAATAGAAAACCTAAATTTAGACTGAATAAAAATTAGCACCTTCAAATAAAATTATGTAATAGGCACTGATAAAAGCTTGGGTATTTTATTTAAATATTTGTAGGAAGTACAAAAACAAAGATGATGTTTAAAAAACATGAATTAATGACATTTTAATAAATACAGATTATTCCTACACTTCACTGCAATTATTCTGCCTTCTGACAGTAGAAAGTTTAGCTATCTGGGGCTCATTTTAAATTTTACGATAGGTTGCAACTTGATAGAAAATAAAGGAGTTAGGAGCAAGTTACTTTCATGCATATGAAATTCCAGAGTCACTGAAGACTCCATAGATACCTACAGAGTAATAATTGTTAGTGATGTGGTGCAATTAGTACACTCTTCAGATTTACTGCTGCTAGTTATCAAGCGTGCACTTGAATTATATGTAGAAAATGCATGGTTCATGATCATATGGAAGGACAAAACCTTTTGTCTACTGATTCCATTTGCATTTCTAAGGCACAAGTAGGGGCAGCTTTTGTCTGCACATTTAAAACACCTCCTCCTGTAGGGCAAAACATGAGCAGGCAATTGGGATTGACCAAGGGGAACATAACTAAAGAATTACAAAGTGACCAGAAAGTAAAATTATCTAGTAAATTCTGGTGTTTTTCGGTATGGGTCGTCACAGCGTCTCTTCTTGGGGCCCTTTCTTCGGCCTTAATCAGAACATTTTAGGTACTTTCTTTCCCCTTTCATCATTGAGTTGTGACATTCTCCTAGTAACACAGAAAAAGTTATCAGTGTGGAGCAATGTGACAAATCAAGAAAAGCATCTCTGTCTGTCTTCCTCAAGTAATTTCCTTCCCAGTGCAGCTTGAGGTGGTAGCCACTGGGCTGAGCAGTTCCCAGCTCCAGTAGGGGAGAGGGCGGTGCGCCTGGAATGTGTTGAATGCACATTCCTCAGCTGCCTGAGGGGTGCTGGCAGCCTTAAAGGCTTCTACCCAATTTCACTGGGCTGGTTGGTTGCTTCACTAGGAGCAGGCCCTACCTATGAGACACTGGCTGCTTTTCATTTTCAGAATTAAGCTTTTCAAGCAGAGTTTCATTTTATCTACAGTTATCTTTGATGCTTTCAGGGACCAATTTGTTCACTTTTAATCTAAAGAAGGAAGTCTGGGATGTGTCTTTTCCTTATGATTGAAGCCTGACAGACACAAGGAAGTCCCTGTGCTTAGCAGAAAAGATACACCATTTAGTAAGGAAAGCTCCCTTAAAAAAATGAAATATTGCTGTTTGCAGTAACAGGGATGTACCATAAGGACCCTAGGTAAAGTAAAATAAGTCGTGCACAGAAAGACATACACTACATCATCTCCTTCATATGTGGAATATGTAAAAGGTAACCTCCTAGAAGCTGAAAGTAGCCCAGTGGTTGTAAGAAGTGAGGAGTAGGAAGAGAGGTGATTGTAAGGGTTGGTCAGCAGGTACAGTGCTGCAGCTGGATAGAAAGGTAAGTTCTGCTGTTCTATGGCACAGCACAGTGAATGTAGCTAATAACGCACTGTATAGGGTTTTGAATGTACTCATCTTAAAAGGCAAGATGAGCGTTTAAGGTAACAAATATGCTAATTACCAAAGTTGATCACCTCTCTCTCTCTAGATAAATAGATACAGAGATAGAGATAGAGATGGAGATATATTATACTTCATAAATATATTCAAGTATTATGTACCAATTAAAAAATAAAACAAATAGTGCAAACTAATAAAATTTTAAAAATACACAAAGTAGACAAGGTCCCTTCTTTCGAGAAACTAGATGATTTCCTGGTATGTTCATGGCTCACTCTTCATGAACTTTTCAGTGCTCTCAGTTTAAATAGCTTGGTGATTATTAAGAACTGCAAATAGACTTATGTTGTTTATTGGGATTTACTTATTTTTTATTCACTCAGTAAAATATTTTTTAATTGCCATTATTAAATGTCAGAGTTTTTATGGCTGTTTTCTTTTCCCTAAAGAATAACTGAAAAGCCATGACAAGTAAAATAAATCTATTCATCATCAGCCAATTTTTCTTGAAACATTTTTTAAACAGCAGATGAACATCTACTCAAAACTCAGGCACACAGCTGCTTTCTAGAACAGCCTTGCAAATTCCTGACTCACATTAAACCACTTCCAGGCCATACTCCACTCCTACCCTCGTTCCTCCTGTCATCTATTCTTGCAATGTGCTTATAATAAAGTCCCTCTTAAGAATTCTCTTTGTATTTCAAGATTATATGAATAATAATAATAATGATATTTTAAGCAAGCCATTCCACACTATTGCAGATTAGGCTTTTTATATACTTCGCTTGGTATTCCAATTAAGGTATAATATGAACAATGATGATAACTAATTAGATTAGAAACAATATTACAATATTTAAACTCGTTACTTTGCATTGGTCCTTGCCTACCTTTTTCTGAATGAGAGTGGTTATAAACGAAACAGTCAGACGGAAAAGGGTATTAAAGGAAAGTGAAAATAAAATGGAGCCATTTAATATCACAGTCATTTATTCTTTTTTTAGAAACCTCATAGCACCATGTTCATTGTTCTGTCAATGAGTTGATGGCATTGTATTATAATTACTGTTTATGGTCTACCTCTGACTAAGCAGAGAGCTTCAGAAGATCTTCACCTATTTATCTTTGGATCCTTAGCTCAGGGATAATGTCTGACATATAGAAGATGCTCAGTATGGATCCTCTGAATGAAAGAATGAGCAAGGAAAACTTGACGTCCACACTCTGCCATTCATGGGTATGGCCTCTTGATTTGCCTGAGTGTTAGCTGTTAGCTGTCATATGGGTAAAATAAAAACTTGTGTAAAGCCCAGAGAGTGAATTTGTGTGCATAAATTATAAGAAATCTACAGGGTCTGGTTAAATTTAGTATCTCTTCTCTCACTCAGATTTGATTGCTTACTATATATGAAACATAGAACCAGATAATTGGATACCCAGTTTCTGTCCTCATGAATTTGAGAATTTATGAGAAACGATGCGAGGTAAATATGTCTGCTAATCATGTTGGGACAACTGTTGGGGAAAGCGCTGATGGTAAGGAGCACATTGGAGACTTAGTGCAGACTCCAGGAGTCTAGGAAGGACGAGGAGAATGTGATACCTAAGACCTGTTGTACATTGAGATAATTATTTCAGGCCATGGAATAGGAAATGAGAAGCCCTGAAGAGAAGAGCTGGATCAAACAGAATATGTAGATTTTAGATTAAGAGAGTATGCATACAGAAGGTTTTAGTTGTATAAGGTGAGTTCTTTAAACTTCTTATATTTTAGACTTGTTCCCCAGATTGTACAGCAATATTTTTGTTCTCTTCTATGTTTCACCTGTTTCTAAATGTTGTTCAGAAAATTTTCTAATTTGATGTATTTTTTCTTTCACCATTTAAGACATTTTCTATTTGCATCTACATTCCCCAAAATCACCTCACTTCAGTAACCATATGTATTCATCTTTTGTTGGGCGTATGTTTTTCCAAAGAAGTAGCAGAATGTTATCGATGTGATGGCAGAGAAAATTTAATCCTCCTGAAAATATTGCATATAACTTAATTAGCTTCAAAAATCCAACAGTATTTTACTATTTAGCATTATCTGGCTTCCTGAAGTCAAACAGAGTACTTTTTCTAGAAATATTTATACTGACAGAATTAGCAGTTTGATAAATATTTGTCACATTATATTGCTATTTGTGGTTAACTATCACATATTGTGTGTCATATTAGCATTTATATTTTGTATGTTTCAAACACCATCATGGTGTGAAATATATCTTTTGCTGACAAAGAGGTGGGACCACCCCTGAGATGAGATGCTTTAAAAGATTAGCATCTTTGAAGTAGAAAAACAATGTGGTCAAGTCAGAAAATCTATGTTTAATTCTTGGCAAAGCCATGAACTAGCACTGCAACTCAGGCAGGTCACTTAACCTCTGTTTCATTTAATAATTGTTTTCTTTATCTTACCTTTTATACTTTAAGCAACATGGAGACAACATGTGAAAGAGCTTTCAGTAGAAGTTAGTTATAAAATACATACTTAGAAGTAAATATTTACTTAAAAATTAAAAACTTTCTATAATCTAATAATCATTTGTTTTTCAGGGCTTGAATTCTAGGTAAAAACCCAATTTCCTTGTGCACTGTTTGAAAAATGAGTACTACATAAATTCCACTGCTGAATCCTTACTGCATAACTATCCCTTGATACCACTGTTGGAAATAGTCTATAGCTGTATCAATAGAGAAAGAAAATTTAAAAACTTGTAAGGAATGCAGATATCCAATGATGAAAGGTAGAAATAATTATGATGCTACTATGAGGCCCTTAGATATTTTTCTAGAAACTTAGTTCTTTGAAATATGTTTACTTAACAACTATATGGATTGAATAAGTAGTGTAATAATTCCCACAATATTGCTACTTGAAAGCAAATATTCATTTTGTACAATTTGATCCATCAAGAATTGTACCTACTAGCTGGTTGTGGTAGCACATGCCTGTAATCTCAGCACTTGGGAGGATGAGGCAGGAGGATCACTGTGAGTTGAAGGGCAGCCTGGGCTACAAAGTGAGATCAAGGTCAATCCGTACTCCATAGGGAAATTCTGTCTCAAATAGAGAAAAAGGAAAAAAAAATTGCACCTACTACCTCCACGAAAAGAACATCTAAGAGAGAAATCTATTGCCTTTCTGTTTCCTTAAAGAACAGAATGGCTAACTCCCTTGCAAGATGAATACCAGATTTTGGGCCATACATTTAATACACAAATCATTATTGTTTCAGTTCCAAATTTCACATCGATAAGAATTTTATTGCTGTTGTATTGGTTTCCCTTACACCTCTTTTTTTTTTTTTTTTTTTTTTTTTTTTTGTGGCACCAGGGATTGAACTCACAACCTCGCGCCTGCCTGACAGGCATGTAAGCGGCTGAGCCAAACTCCCAGCCCTGGTATTTTAAGGCAGGGTCGCACTGTGTCGTTACACCTCTTAAATACAAGAAACACTCTGCTGAACCTGAAGGTAATGCTCCATTTACTGGAAATCTAATATTTAGGCCACAGACAGGCCAGTCTCCTACTAAAATTATGTGGCCATTTAAATAGTACCATATCTTATTGTGTAAATCTATCTTCACATGACAGAGAATCATTTTTCAATGCAAAATTTAGTCATAAAATTCTCCATTTGTGGTTGGTAATGGACCATAATATTACATGTTTTTAAAAAGTGCATTTGGAAAATAAAATGCTTGAAATAATGGCAATAAAAGAAATTAGCAAGATGAATTTGTAGGGACAGATTTCTCCTTTTAATGACAACAGACCAAAGAATACTTTTCTAATTTCTTGTGGAGAATGCCCCATCAGATGGGAGGGGTGGGCCTTGAGAAAGTGTATGACATTCAGAGCTGTACTGATTCTCTACCTCGTAGTGTCCTAACTGCTTTAACACAAAAATGGAATTAATTACCAACTATGAATTTTACAGTAGATACGATAAAATAAATCAGAAAGCAGTTTTGGATTTTCAAACACATTACAGGGAAATGAAATTAACCTGTGTCTAGCTCAAACTTTATTCAATGCTCACAGGAAATTTCTACTCTTCATTATTAACACATCATCCTACCAGGGTGAATTTCAAACAAGCATCAACATACAGTGACACTTGTATTTGCACTGTCAACATGTGTTAAGAATGCCAGGGAAGATATGTTCAGTTTCTACCATCGTCAAACCTACAATAATGCTTTTGTTGAAAATTCAATCAACTAAAGTCATCTAACTATAAACAAAAATTTAATTCTGATCTTTATTTCTTGATTTAAAGGGAATTTGTTTCTATTTTCCTAAAGACAAACATGGATAAGATCATGTCACATTGAATAAAATTATCAATTTTCAAAAAGCAATTAACAATAATAAGATTTAGGAGTTAATATTTATTGTGCACTCATGTCAGCTTATGTTCTGTTACATTTATTATTTCACTCATTCTGCTGAAGAACTTTAAGGTTGACAGTGCTTTATAAATGAAGCATAGAAAAGTTAAAGAACTTTTTGAAGACTATTACAAGTGATTTATACTCTTAAAATGTGACCCTGGAGCACACTCAATATGTATTTGCTGATCTCCTCTGTAGCAGGGAAATAAAAAACTCCTTGCATTTCTGGATTACACTGTAGTATAAATAAGGTAATAAGCAGGAAAGTAGTCTAGAGACTGCCAACATCAACACAGCTAGGCATAACTATGAAGCTAAAATCTGAAATGATCAGTTGTGAGACAAAAGAAAGGACCACTAGATTTGTATCAGGGATAATCTCTTGTCTCGATCTACTTCACTAGAAGAAAAAGATGCCACTTCATTTGTAATTTCCCCCCGTTCTTCCTCTCAGTGTAAGCATCATTAGAACTCCAAGGACAGGTAATTGGAATAATAGAACCAGAAGATTCCTAGACCTTATTAAGATCAGTTTTTCATGGGCCAATACTGGAAGCTAAAATTGCAAGAGAGATTTTTGATCAGTAAATATGTAGAACAAAATGAAATTTGAATGAAAGGGAACGTACTATTACACAAGGAACACTAATGTAGAATTCAGAAGTTTGACATGAAATAGTTCAAGACATTTATTTATTTCAGAAGTAAACATCACTGTGGGGCTACATTGTGTTGTCATTGTGGGTCCTAAGTCAATGAGACAGTTTACTCCTTTTCAGAAAGTCAGACTGTTAAAGAGGCAGACATTACACAAATAATCTCACTAAAATATGTGTTACCAATGTAATTTGAACTTCAGTTTTATTTGTTGTTAAATGAGGACATTGTAATGAATGATTGTCCAAGTTTCTTTTGCTCTATTACTTATGATTTGTCCTTTCCAAGGTGATAATATAACAAGTGAGGCAGAAAGGAAAACAATATAAAGTAAATTAAAAAATATTAAAATATAAAAATACAAGCATACAATTTTAACATTATTAATTATATCTTGATGTAAATATAGTTAATAAGTAAATATTAAAGACTGAATATAATTTTTCCAAGAACAAAAGAAACCAAAACACTCTTTAGATGGAAGAAATAAAACAAGCAAAGATTTTCACGTTTATGTTATCTTATTTTAAATGCTTCCACTGATTTCCTTGTCTACTAATTTATATCATAATCTAATTTTTCTATATCATCCAATTATAAAGGAAGTCTATGTATGATTATGTTAGTACAGTAAGTGAAGTGGAGTTTAGACATAGTCTCTCCAGCTCCAGCTGCAAAATGATACACTACCATGTGTGCTGGTTATTCCCCCCAAAACCTCAGCACTTTCCATGACACAGCACTGGTCATGAGATTGCTTTGGACCTTGACCCTCAGTGTGAAATAAATATAGGGTATAGAATGGCCTGGAAAGATGTGGGGTTATGAAATGGAAATGGAGTGGTAGCCTGAGAAAAGTTTATGTTGTTACCTTGGCAGTCCTGTAGAAAGATTTCAACATTATTGGTAGATTATAAAGACTTTGGTTTTAAATTATTTGGAGCATATCATACTACTGTTTGAGTAGAGAAGTACAGAGAAGACAATGAACTTAAGGAAATGAAAGAAAGTCTGTCTTTTTTTTTTTTTTTTTTGTATCGAGACTCAGGACCTTGTACTTGCCTGGCAGGCACTTGTGCCACTCAGCTATATCCTTGGCCCAAGAAAGTCAGTTTTAAATGACAGAGTGAAATACTGTGCCGCTAAGTAAAAATATATATCTTAAATATAAGCGACAATTTCTAAAATTATGATCTCCTTAAAGTATACTCTGATTTACTTTAACGTGCCCACAGGAACAATATAATATTTGTAATACTCTCAGTTGTGTCATTAAACAGCTAGAAAATAATAACATCAGACAGTAATATTCATTCACGTATTGATTCATTTGAAAATACTAAGTTACCAGTAAATACTAATTAAGGATCTACATCCTAAAATGGGAAGGTGACAGAATCACAAAATCATAGAACATTATTTTGTGGCTAAGAAATTCACTCATGTATTGCATATAGTTCATATGTAGGATGATGCCTCTACCACGCAGCATGGGCATAGAGTGGGCCATCCCCACTCTATTTGTGTAAGTGTGTCCTGCGTTGTTCACACAACAATGAAATTGCCCAATGTTTCCTAATGTATCCTCATTATTAAGTGACCCATGACTGAATATACAAGAATAGGAAGGTAAATTTCTCAGTGTTAGGGAAATGAATGGAGTTCTTACACAACCTCAACCAAAGTGAGCTCTTAACCAAGTCGTGTCTCACACGCCTTCTTCACTTTAGTCAAAATGGCAGCAGCTGTAATAGAAGCAGTTCAACTAGATACCCTAAATTCTCATTTAATCCCTATCACAAAAATACCATAATGTGATCATAAAGATCCCACCTCATAGAGGAAAAAAAAAGTCTTTGAAAAGATTGATATAATGGCAGGCTCTACATTTCAGCCTCCACTTGTAATTATGTGACTTTGAAACCAATCTCTTTGTGTATTTAAATCCTGCTACACAAAATAAGAAAAATGGGGCCAAGTTTACACGATGAATGATCTCATTAAAGGAAAAGATTTATTGCGTGTGAATACATGGGTGAGCATTTTGTGCCTTGTGTGCTTGATGGGTGACACTCCGAGAGCTCCCAGGTCTGTGAGTTTCAGCTCAAGTCTGCAAGAATAGGAGGGGACTGGGAGCTGACGGGCGCGGAGAGAAGACCCAGCTGTGGAGTTCAGCTGTGGAGCTCAGCTTTGGAACCATTGGAGCAAATCAGAAAAATACAGGAGTAACTGAACTAAGAACAGTTGGGATGGTCAGAAAGGAAGACATTGATCTGCGTAAAAGGGTGAGTGTGACATAATAGTGTGTTATATACACTGCGTGAGCTCAGTGACAAGTCAGTATCACAAATCTCAAGGTGCCATGTAAAATAGTCACTTACGTCTAAGGCGAACAGAAATCGCATGTTGTGTGCAAAAGATTTATTCTATGGTAAGAGATGTTTAAAAGCTAAAAAGATTTTAAGCTAAAATAACACACCACGTGAAAAATAAGTGATACTTTATATTAATGGAAAAGTAAAATTACTTTAACCAGAATTTTCATTTTCTGAAAGATTTCCCTGGAGAACTTACCAAAAAGAAAATAATGTTGTAGTAACTAATGCAAAGGTATACAAAGCCCACTTAGACTATCATGAAACCCACCAGATAAAGTGGTTTTGGCAAATTTTGAATACCTTAATGTTTATACTGATGATATAAACCATTTTTCATTTGCTGAACTACTTTGTTTAAGCATATGAAGCAACATAGTCTAATACTAATTTTTCATGTTCCTAATATTTATGGGAAAAAAGTTTCCCTTCAATTTGTTAATAATTTATTATGAATTTATTGTATATTTTCTTCTGATATTTTATTTCATAAATATTACTCTAGTTTTGTATTAGCTCATTATCTTTTATGCAATTGGGGGATATGTATGGAAATATTGGGATAAGGCTATTATGTATAGATTCTAACTAAATCTTCTGAACAAAAATAGAGTATGCACAGTCAAATGAAAACTTTGAATAAGCTATTAAAACAACATTAATATTTTGTATATACTAATAATAAAAATTATGGTCCATGTAAAATTGAAATTTAATTGAGCTTTCAGATATTTTATTTGCTATATTTAGCAGCACTGTATCTAAAATCTATGCTTTATAATGAAAGCTTTATAAGAAAGAAATGTCTGTTTTTTCTACTTCCAATACTTATCCATCAACTTTGAAAAGAAGTGCTCTAAAGGCTTAGGGCTTTCACAGGAAGCAGAAAAGTGTTGAAAGTGGGCAAAATAATCACTGCAGATTCCTATATTCCTGCCAACATGTGAAGGACAATGGTGCTAAGAACAAAAGGAAAGATACCATTTACTGGAGAATATTTAGGCCCTGTTCCATACCCTAAGAAGGCATTGTGTCCTTTCTGTAGGTTTGTGGGCCAGGAACAAAGTAAGGATACAAGTGCACTATGCCACCAAGTGTAAATGTCTATGTTTATTTCTTCTTAGAAATTGTTCTATTTGAGAGCACATCCAAAACTTAATATAGTATTCAATTCAACATGAAGAAAAGAGAAAAGAACTATGTTTAAAATCTCAAAGATCTTTGAACCTGCTCCAAAAACCTTCTGCTAACTATTTCAAGTAAAAATTGATTAAAATAAAATTATTGAATGTTTTCACTGGACTAGCATGAAAATCTGATTAAAATTTTAACAGAACCAAAAAAATTAAAATTAAACATAAAACATAGAAACTTATTTTTTTGTGAGAAATTAATGTAATCTGTCTTGTCAAGCAGACATGGCATTCAGTCTAACTCATACTGAAGCCTACTTATAATCCCTGCTACTCAGGAGGCAAATAAAAGAGGGTTGTAAGTTTAAGGCTAACATGGGAAGCTCAATGAAATCTTTTCTTAACAGGAATTTTTTAAAAAAATGATGGAGATGTAGTTTAGCAACAGAGTTTTGTCTAGTATGGGTTAAATTCCTGATAAAAAGCAAAAAAACACAAGAGTGATTTAGCTTCATATGGTATCTCCAAACTGAGGCAGGAGATTAGGGTGTGGCAAAACTGCTGGGCTAAATGGTGCGGTCCATCAATCACAAACATCAGGACACATCCTCATAACAACTTCCAAATGCTGCACCTCATATCAATGAAAAAATGGTACATATCTTTAATTATTCTGGCACAGGGTCATGCGAGTTTTTGCTAGGAAGGTCTAGATCTGATGTCAGAATAGGAGGTATAAAGATAGCAGCCATTAACCTAACAAGAAACTAGAAAGAATTTCCAAGAAGAAACCACAGCATGCTAGCACCCCAGTAACAAAACCATGATGATAACTGTACTTGACAAACTAACTAAATGTTTCTTACAATGTAGTCAACTTCAGCTTCATTTGAACTTAAATCTACATTTCTAAAGTTGCTGTCAGTAAGTCATCAATTAACCCAATAAATCATTCATTTATCTAGTAAATACTATATGATGTTCTTACTTTTAGCACTTGACTAGATCTGACAAAGGAATTCACCTGCAGACATGAAAACACACACTTAAAAGTGAAACGAGAAAAATAAGCAAGATCTACAAGCGAAGAATGGAGAGGAAGAGGAGAGAGAGGGGAGGAATGAGAAGGAGAGGGAGACAGAAGAAATGAGACTGAAAGGCAAAGAGGAGTACAAAAAGATTGAGAGAGACTACCCTGCCACTTTTCCTTCCTTGGAAGCATCATATGTAATTTCTGGTAGATAAGTAGATAAATTTAAATGGCTTAATGATGATGATGCGGTTTGCCCCCCCCCCGCCCCCCACATTTTGTAGTTTTATTTTCTCAGTAGCATGGGAAAGTGTAACAGGAAAGGATTGTTAGCTCTGGTTGAGAGATAGTAGGACTGAGATGCTAGCAATTTATTTTTTTCACTGTATTTGCATACACACAGTAGTGAGAAGATTGCTTATGTGTTCAAAATAATCATGATACAACAGGGAAAAGAATTAACTTCAGAGACATGAAGATGGATTATAATTTTAGAAAGAAAAGGTGAGAGTTTTATTATCTCCCATAACCTGACAATGAAAAGGATATATGAATGTGGTCTATTCACAATAGCAAATTCAGGCAATGATGCCATGCTGTTAAGAAGACAAAGAGAAGGTCTCAGGAAAATCAGTCATCTCCCTAAGTGTCCTGTGTTTGGCTCTGTCTGTATAACTTTGAAGCAGTGAATATATGGTGTTCTTAACAAACTAACAATATATTACATTGTATGTATATGCATATAATCTTTTAAATGTCACAAAAATCTTATAATGCTAATGTTATAATTTATACTTTCAAATGAAAATGATTAAGTATCCATGTGAAAAGGTCACCTTTTTAGACCTGGTTGATTCAGACTTATTAGAAATTCAAGGATACCAGACGCCTACGCCAGTGTTCAGTTCTGGTGGTATCACTGCATATAGTAAATAGTCATTTATTGTGCTTAGAGTTTGATGCACAATGTAAGACAAAGAAGGAAGCAATAAGCAAAGAGTCAAATTAATAGCATTAGAGAGAGGATGAAAAATGAGCTTTCTGAATCCTAGTTTATGTGAGTGAAACTGTTAGGTGCTTCCCAAGTGCTGTTAGTTAATCTCAAGTATTTACTCTTTGAGGCCAGGTTTGCAGTACTCCCATTTCCAAATACTTTGGACTTTAAAAACAGAATTCATGACATAGATGACTAAGAGATACTACTCAGGATTTCTCTTTCTCCATTTTTACTGCACTGAACTGACACATACTGATTTAGAAAAAAATATATTTGTTGTTTTGAGGTAGTTTTAGCAATTTTGTGACATTCGATATTTCTGAAAAATCAGACACAGAAAAGAGTTCATTGAACTTTTCTTGTATCGATCTTTAAATTGAAACCCTGATCTAGAGATAGTCTCTAGAAACTACAGAATAGCTGGCCAACAGAACCTGAAAAGGTACACTTTCATTCTAAAGGAAGTGGAACAAATCTTACTTTCAAATTTTGTGGGTACTTACACCCTTCAAGTTGCCCAGCCTCTGTTACCCAAAGGCACTATGACAAAGTATTTGAAATAAAATGCTTTGGTGTAAGACACATCTACTTCGCTTCTAAGAGTTACTACTGATATGCTTGAGGGAATGTATAATGCATCTGTATCTGTATCTATCTATACATTCCTGACCACCATGGTTTTCTCACTTTCTGTGTGTATGTGTATGCAGATCAAACCACAGGCTTTTGCACTGTGGTACTTACTAAGATGTTTTTTAATTTGAGGCACGGTCTCACTAAATTGCTAAATTGCCTACACTGGAGTTGAACTTGGTATCATCTCGCCTCATCCATTCAGACTGCTAGGGCTACAGGAGCATGCCACCATACTGACCTGGTTTTCTCACTTCTACAAGACAACTAATACCATTATAGGAGTTGATGTATTTGAAATTGGTAGTTAATAAACAAAAATAATAGAAGTGAAGCAAAAGTTGAACATGGTGGCTATTGCATATAATTCCAGCTACTCAGAGACTATTATGGGAAGACAGCAAATTCAAAGCCAACCTGGGCAATTTAGTGAGCTCTTGTCTCAAAACAAAAAACAAAAAGGGCTGAGGTTGTAGCTCTGTGACAGAGCACACTTGAGTTTGATCCCTAGTACCATGCACACACACACACACGAAACAAAAATACCTAAATATTTTTAATAAAATAAAAAACATAATTTTCTAATTTTTTTCAGGTGAGATAAGTCCCTTTTTTGAATACAGAACTGGTGACTATCTCTTTAGGTTTCATATAGCCATGCTCATAATGCACCACTCTCATGAACTCAGTTATTCAAAGTAAGAAGGTAAGGCACTCATAGGAAACTAAGAGGTGGCTCAATCTGTATTGCCATGATCTGTTCATTTTACAGTTTACAGTTAAGAGTTCAAAATTTATGACAATGAGTCAGGCGTGGTGGCGCACGCCTTTAATACCAGCACTCAGGAGGCTGAGGTAGGAGGAGCGTTGTGAGTTTGAGGCTGACTTGGGCTACAGCGTGAGCGCAAGGCCAGCCTGAGCTACACAGTGCGACCCTGCCTCAAAAAACCAGGGCCGGGAGTTTGGCTCAGTGACTTAAGCACCTATCTGACAGGCATGAGGTTGTGAGTTTGATCCCTGGTGCGGCAAAAAAAAAAAAAGTATGACAATGGTTTTTAACCACTGAAATTTTATTGAGTCCTTCCTGAGTAGTTACTCTATTTACCTCAACAGTTTTTCATAGATTGAGCTTACTAAAGTTGTAAATGTATTACTAATTACATTACATATAAACTATGCATTCTGCAATATTAAAAGTGTTTACATACAAAATTATATAATTTGGAATATATGTGGATGGATAACTAAACAATAGATTTATAGTATTTGTAAAAAAAGGCTTTCATTCTACCAGAATTGACTACTAAATTAACTTCTGAAACCTGAGAAAGGTATTAAATAGGAATTTCATTCAATCCTTCCTAAATTTCAGGAAATTATAGACTTTTATGAAAATCAGAAGTCTTGGGACTTTTTATTACAAAGATGAATGGATGCATTTGTAGTATTTTAACTAGTTGAAAGATCCCAGAGAATTAACAACCTTATGATCCCAAAATAAGAACTATTCTCTGGTGTAGACTACATGAGAAGCAGTGCCATTACTTTCTAATTGGGTTTTCATGGAATTGAGTGCTACAAAAATAATACAAACCTGTGTAGTTTCTACTGTTTTACTCATTGATATTTTAAAATTTTAAATAGTCTTTCAATTCCATCAAACTGAACTCATGCACAAATAAAAAATAACAAGACAAAATAAAACAAACATGCATTCTAAATCAGTTTGAGCTTCCTATGTCATTCTTTCACTAAATCTTATTTTGATTGCAGGGAAAATACTGTTAACCATCTAGCACTTTGCAAATTTTCTGATGTTCAACAGATGCACCACTATTCTACATGAAAGTAAGCTACTTTTGACAATTATCAAGTCCAGTATATTAGTTAGTAGTCATAGTCACTTGTTTAAATTCTAATTAGTTGGCATATAAAATGTCTTCCTTCAGTTGTACTAGACACATTTCAACTGCTCAACAGCAGTATATGACTAGTGGCTACTGCTTTAGATGATGCAGAGAAAACAATTCCATAACCTAAGAAATATATACAACAAATAAGTCTGTGTTTTCACTCCCATAAAACTGATTGATTGAATAATTGATTGATTGATTGATTAATGGTGAAGATTGAACTCTGGAGTTTCTACATGGTAGGAAGTAAATTTACCACTAACTTATGCCCCTCGCCTTCCATCTTGTGATTTATATGCTAGACTGGAGTCAGTTATGTTTGTGTCCAAATCAGTTTACAACAGTTGGGTTTATATAAAGCTGAATGACTTAAATTATGTCATATAAATTAATTGAAACTTGAGTATGAGAAGAGAGTACGGGGTTGTTCTATTTGAATATCTTCAATTTAAATATTTTAGAAAGAAAAAATTCTGTTACTTTCAAATTATGTAGAATTGTATGTAGATAAAGCTATTACAAAAATTAGAAAAAGTCAGAGAAAGTAATTCTATTGGTAGATTTCTTTGCACTGGATTTGTATTTAAAGACACTCATGAAGCAATCAACAGCTAGAAATCATACATAACGCATTATGGGATTTACCAAGGGAAAGAAGACTAAGATCTATAATTGGAAACTCAAACACAAACACAAAAATAGTCTTGGCCTTAGATAAAAATATTGGAGAATAAATACATGATCAAGCATTTAAAATTTAAGCAAAATATATAGTGTACATATATATGATTTTTATAATTAATATATTTTAAAATATTTATGGATTAGTTTATTAATTACCAATCATAATTATATTTAAAATGAAGACTTCTATTGCACACAACCAAAGTACAATCACAATGTGTTTTTTATTACCAAAAATTTAGCATTTTCATAATTTATTTTGTCATTTCTATTTTCCAAATTTAAATTCAGTGGATTGAATTTTATTAAAAACTTATGGATGGGAACCTGACCTAATTCTAATTTATGCATGGTGGTCTCTTAATTATAAAACAATAAAATGTAATTGACAACAATACCAACATGACTTTACTATTGAACTCTGTCCAGTCGTCTGAGTATAAGACTTTATATGAAGATGAGAATACTTGAACAATAATTTTGTTCACTGTAACCTTGTGCTTTTCTCTGTCTTGAAAATATCATATATTCATCTACTTACAGCCTTAGTTACTTGGGAAGGAAGAATTTTAAGAATGTCATTGTTTTGTAGATTGAGGACTAAATGCAAATGGAAAATTTAAACTATTAAGAATACCATCACTATGACACTACATTTCTTTCATTTAAAAATTTTAATATTGCAGTTGCTAATTATTCCTTGATCAATAAACTCTTTTCTACTCAAACAAATTTAAGGAAATATTTAGAATGCTATTTCTATTTGAAACAACAGTATCAACATATTCATCTATTTTATGTACTCTAGAATGACATGAAAGTATCATAGATACCTTAAAAATTATCTAGCTCCCTGAGAAAAGATTCTGCTAGGTTCATTGAAGGAATAGATTAGCATTTTCTTTTTCATAAGTGATGCCTTCACATCAGAACTGGAAATCTGGTTGCCTTTGAGGGCCAAATTTATGACCAACAAAGTCATTGTGGAAAATTTTAAAAGTAAGTATGGTTTCTTTGTCTACCATGGTCCATATTATTTCACCTTGATTTAAGGACTGCCTACTTATAGGGCTCACTCCTGGATGTTTTTTAAATTCATGTCCCTGCTAAGGCATATTACACAGTGATATCTTCCATAATTCATGGGGAACACGGACAAGTGAATCCTGAAGTTGGACTTTGTTATGCTGATCATTTTACATTAACTTTTATTCTCCCAAGAAACACAATGCTACCAAGCTAACCAATCCACAGTTTTCCCTTTCTGATTTAAGATATATCACTAGCTGTTAGGACATTCTCTTGCCCTGAGGAAGTATTTAGGGAAATAACAGGATACAACTAAAGGTAGATGACTTTCTCTTGATTCCTAGAGGAGTAAGAGTGCAATTGCACTTAGTAAAACATTATTGAAAGGATATAGTTCATTTTAAATAATCAAAATTATATTTTTATCACATTTGAGTCTGAAGGTGAATTAGTGTATGTTTTATAGTTTTATAAAAACAAAACCCTATTCTCTAATTTCCTATTTTCACTTTTCAGTAAATGTTTGCAGTGCATAATGATTATACTCAACATGGAGCGTTTGTATATGTACATAACACATTTCAATTCTTTTTTCAATCAATTTATTAATATTTGTTAAATAAATTAAAACTGAAAACTAAGTAAAAACCTATTGACAGCAACTGCAAAATGTTACTTCTTAGATAGATCATTAACCCTGATAGAATCTGGGCTGTGACCATAACTATGAGATATAAAATGACGAAGCATTAAATAAGGTAGGTTTTGGTTTGGCTTTTGGGAAGATGAATCTGTCCTATAAGCTGAACATTTTTAGCAAGGATGTGTATTTCGGTACAAGGGGCTTAGATTTATTATAAATAATAGTGATTAGCTAGTTTTGTAACTGACCTCCAAGGGGTACATCCCAGGCTTGATCAAAACTTGTCCGTAGACTTTTCACGTGCTCCTAGAATATGGCTAGTGTCATAATAATGTATTTCTGAGAGTCTAGAAATGCCTGGCTAAGACAAGACCTTACTGAATTAAAAGTTACTGTAAGGCATGAAGAGTTCTTCCTGTAAATGAACTAAAGTTCAACTCAATAAACAGGCATCGTTTCAATACCTATTCAGTTAAATTTCAGAAAAACATCTGTATTACAAAAAGTACAAAGGAATGTCACAGGTCTGGAAACAAAATTACTACAAATGGCAGTCATAGAAAACACTGTAGGAATGAAAGTTGTAAGAGTTTCGAGGGTTCCAAACTCAGAATAATCTTTTTGGAGATCAGTCAACCCTTCGTGGATGAACATGAAATTTTCATATTAAAAATACAAGCATATCTGATAGCAGTTTTGCTTGAGCAATAAGAATTAAATTAAGAAATAAAACTCTCCTACTATGTCAAAGTCTTCACTTAACATTTTTTTTACAAGCATTCTTAAAGTGTATTTTTGGGCCTAATACAGACTCAAAAGGTCAGCTTCCCCAAGTTAGTCTCATGAGCTATTACAGAGAAACTATGTCTCAGTGTGAAAGAATGCTTAGTGCAATATAATTTTATATCGCATCATTTGGGAATTACCTATGCTCAGGAGTCACCATTTGATAATAGGGAGTAAGAGGAACTAAATGATTATTTACAGAAAATGACTCATTTATTATAATAACATAGTTCATATACTCCTGGATTATTTTCAAGAAGACTCATTCCGATTGCCAGGTAATTTATCTGAATCCCTCATAGTTATTCTGATCAATTTAGTTTGTTTGTAGTATGACGAACTAAATTGGACTTTTCTCAGGAAGGCCTATCAATTGCTTTGTACTTCATTTTACTTTTCTTTCCCTCTACCTCCCTTCTCAGTCTAGCTGTTCCTTCCTTATCTCACACAGTATTTAAGGTAAACCAACAACTATGAACATAAAAAATATACCCTGCTAAGTGACCCAAAATAAACACTGGTAGGGTATGATTCACTGTTATTTATTTTTTAATTACTGCACTTTCTCTGATGCCAATTATGAAAACGATCTATAGTAAAACTTTACTAATCAAAATTGCTCAGGGACTTACTCAGTCTGGACAGTTGATCTTCCTTAAGTGAACGACAATACTCTAAATGTAACCTCTCCATTTCTTAGACATAGTTTATTTTAAATTAATATCAGCCATGATCCCAGATCTTACTTTATTTCAGAAAGTCTTATTAACTTGTATACTTATAATTTACAATTTACTCATAAACTAATAGTGGGTTAAATAGTCCCCCTAGGTAGCTCAGTAAAATTCATTTTGAATCAAAGGCAAAACTGTGATTTGTCAGGGCTGAGGACGTAGTGCAGCGGCACACCGCCTGCCTGGGAAGTACAAGGCCTGAAGTTTGATTCTTGGTACAAAAACAAAAAACAAAAAAACAGCAACAAAAAACCCCTGCCCCCATATATATACGATTTGTCTGTGTATGGTTACCATCCTATAGTAAAGTTTTAAAATTTTTTCTTCCTTGATCTTCTAGCCTACACTTTTCAGAATTTTTCTTATGATTTCTGAATGAGTAATATGAGTAATAATTATGTGTTTATTACTCTCAGATTTTGTTTCATAATGTCAGTTTTTTTGACAGTACACAAGAGACTCAATTGTATGATTTTGTTATAATATTTCTGTAAGAGCACCCTCATGCTACATATTCTAGTTGAACTTTACAGTATTTAACTCTATTGTACTGCAAGGAGATATGCATTTTTTGGCAACAGCATTCTGTCTAGGTCATTAATGTGTCTATGAGTAGGGCTCAATCAGTTTTGGAACACACACACACACACACACAGAGGAAAAGGAGCCTTCACTCTCAAGGGTTAAACTATTAAATAGATGTAGTTGTTCACTCCTCTGTTGTCTGTCAGTCCCACCTTTGTGTTGAACTGACACCATGTGATACAATGTCATCTCTAATTGTCATGAGTCACTTTTCCTTCCCTTTCTTCACATCCTCTTCTGTGCATGTGTGCGTGTGTGCGTGCGTGCGTGTGTGTGTTTCCTTTGTCTTGTTCATAGCTTCTTGATCAGTCCTTGCAAACATTTTTCTTTTTTGGATACTAACAGTCTTAGCTTTCTAAATAATTAGATAATAATAATAATCATATACCTTGTTTTAAATAATTGGTACTTAGCTTTCGAAGACCCTATGTTCTACATGTTGGGAGTTTATAAGTTTCTTGTTCTGTAACATTATTAATGCTTTGATACTGAAAAGTTTTGAATGCCTAAGTACTCTAGAAAGGTAATCTCCATGTATGTAAGATTTCAGTAATTTTTCCTTGTGTATGCCATTTTTCATGTCTCAAATTAAAAATTAAAGTTCTAATGTTGAAAACTAATTCTGTAGCTCAAAAATGATCTATAGAAGATTTAGTGCCATTATACAAATTACACCTTAAGTTCTCAGAAAATCAAGATTCTAAAAAGACCTATTAATTTTTGTCAATAAGTTATGTATTTTGTTAATACGTAAAGCATATTGCAATGCCTTTCTTTTAAGCAAAAATGTTTTCAAATTTTCAAGTTACATATAATTATTTAATATAAATTTTTAACATGTCTTGCTTAGTTGTTTCTAAGTTATTCAACATACACTGTTGTATAAATATAAATGTAAAATGTAAGAGAAATACATGTGAGAAATGTGAAAATATAATTTTAGAATTCATGTCCAATAAATATGAATATAAAACATAATTTTTAATGAAATTAATTCTAAAAGAAAAGCAACTTATCTGGAAACAGAGGTATTTTAAATTTCAACAGAAATTAACATTACCTAAACTGAAGATTATAAACTCTAATAAATTAAGTAGTAAAAGTAGGTTTGTTCTATTTTTTTAAACAGAGAAAAAGTTCTAAGTTATAAATTGTACATCTAAAATGATTCAACACACTCAACATATTCAAAACTCAAGTCATAGCCATTACTGGGCTGGGAGTTTGGCTCAGTGACTTAAGTGCCTGCCCTGGCAGGTGCGAAGTTGTGAGTTCGATACCTGGTGCCGAAAAAAAAAAAAAAAAACCCAAAAAACCATATCCATTACTGGTAACTAAATTAATGCAATTTTAGGACCAAGGAACAGTATTTAGATTCTGACCACTGTTGTAATCTGTTCAGATAATTCAATAGAAACTCACTACAAAGTCAGATCTTATATGCCATTTACTGATCTAATAAAGATCTATTCCTTACGATGTATAATACATTGAAAGGGTTACAAAATAAGGCAAAGGCTTTGCCCTCAAGGGGCTTACAGTCTAGTATGGAAAAAATTAACAAGCACATACATAGCCATAACACAAGGTAGAAAGTGATGTGTCATAAGAAAAGTTCACTTAATATGCTATGGGAGTTACATAGGAGTTATTAAGATAACAAGTTTGCTTTTTTTTTTTTGTACAGGGAATTGAATCCAGTACCTTCATCCTAAGCAACATCTCAGATCTTTTTTGTGTTTTATTTTGTTATAAGGTTTCCCTAAGGCACTGATTTGTCCAGTTTAAGTTTGCACCTGCAGTCCTCCTGCTCAAGCCTCCCAGAGTGCTAGGACCACACGTACATGCCAACTGGCCCATTGACTTTTTTAAAAAGGTAATAAGTAGCCAAAACAATAGGCCAAAGGTTAATTTTGAAGATTAAGTGCCAAATTCTGTGAATTTATGGATGAAATGAGCTTCAATAGTAACGTAGTTTTAAGTCACTACCAGTCAGTACTTTATAAAGTGTTTTAATAAACAGTACCAACCTATTAGAGATAAAACTTTTGTCATTGTTCCCAAGAGATGCAAATGGAACAGGGCTGAAATGACCATTTACATGCAGCTAAAAGGTTAAATACATTATCTAAAATACTCATGACACATTACTTCCTTGTACAGAAATTGGCTCAGTCAGATTAAAGTGATGAAGAATTCCTCGGTGGCTCAAGTGTGCTCCAAGGAAAGCTAGAAGGTTGTACAGTTAACTCCCAGGGTGTAACTCTAAACCATACAACCTACTACCTCAACCTGGATGCACACAGCTTCCAGTGTTGCTTCAAACTCCTTATCATATCTTCAGTCAGCTCCTCCAAACATGGCAGCCATACACCTAAGGACTTGGTAAGGTTGTTGATATAAAATTCAATATTATAAGTGCATTTTACCAATACACTTAAAATATGCCTCATAGGACTTTTAGGGTTTCTAGCATGGGTCTCAAGAAATGCATTCTGACATGTTTCCTGATATAGTTCAACTGACAATTAATAATATTAAAAGCCAATAGCATTCAACTTCATTTTCCAGGAAATATAGCTTCCATAGTGACATATAAAATCAATACCCTTTTATATTCTTACTGAAATTGATGAGCTGAAGTAACCCATGAAACATGCACTGAAGTTTCTGAATTAGGTGTATTCAGGTCTTGGTTCAAATATTTTCATAAAACATTTCAACTTTCCAAAGTAGTTTACTGTACTTGAAATCAAACTTGAATGGCTTTGCTATAAACATTTCCAAGTGTTCAAATATTAAAGCCTGCCTTGTAGGATAGATGAGGATTAATAAATTCATAGAAAGCAAAGGAAAACACAATTACGTAAGAAACTATATAATAAAATGGAACTTAACAAGAATTTACTGAAATATTATTAGTAAACATTGTATGTAGTATTTTGTCAGATTACCACATTGACACAGACCCATAGAAGCGAGCTTGTGCCGTCCACTTCACCACAAGATCGGATCTACGGGTTTATGCCAACAGGCAACATCTTTCATAGGCTGCCTATTAGTGTAAAATTTGTTGTATATATCTAATGCAATTTAGGAGCAAAAAATAACAATACTAATCTTTTATTATAAATGTTTTAGTATAAATGTTTTAAATGCTGAATCCTGAGGCTCTATGTACCCTGTTAAAGGCCTTTATAAATATGGTAAACTAAATATAGGTATGTATATGTATATATGGATTAAAAAATACTTCATTGAAAAATTTTTAGACTGGTTTTTCAAAAATAATGAATACTTTGGAATTCAACTATTATAATCAACAGGGAGGTTTTAAAGGAAAAAAGAATCCATGCACACATATAAATTATGTAATAGTAAAGCATGATGTGGAATTGAGTCTGCAATTAAAATCAAATTATTAAGCTAATTGTATTTAAGTTAAAGTGTTTACTTTGATTCTTTTAAAAAAGTGATAACACTTCTTTTTTATAAAACAGATAAGATTTTGTCAAGTAGAGAACATAGATTATAAATCTGAAATACAATCACATATGTCTGTAGTCAGAACAAAAGTTAAATTTACAATGTTTGGATGAATTAATACCCAAAAACCAAAAATCAATGACACATTAACAGCATCATTACTGATATTCTGTGCTAATATTTATATTCCAGCTGTATTACATCAGACAGGATATTTTATCTCAGGAACAAAATATACTTAATTTGTTTTTTAAAAGGTATTTTTAAAACAAAGTATGTGCCTATATATAACTCTCATCTGGTCAACAGGTTGGTCAAAAATGAATTCTTTCTTTTTTTTTTTTTAATTTTAAACCACCACACAACAAGCAAACACACAAATGAGTAAACATAAAGCCAGGCACATAGACATTTTTAAGATCCTAAGCTCAACTGCAACAAAATTATAAGTTATACAATCTTTTCACTCATATACATAATCATTTAGCTTTTCTTAATTATATCTCCATTTTGAAAAATAATAATACACCATAGTAATTAAGATTTTGCATGCTTCAGAATAAAATAAATGTTTTATAAGACTTCATACAGATAATTTGGTCTGCACAATTTTTTATCATTATTTACTTTCAAAATTTTCCCATACTTATTAAAAACTTAAATAATCAACAGCAATGTAGTAAAAAAAATTCAGTATATTTTTATGAATTTCCATGTGAAATAAAGGATAACACTGGTTTAGAGTTTTATCACTATACAAATGTATGTTTTGGTTTTATTATCAGATAAGATCATGTAAAAAAGATAAAAAGCACAACTTTATTTCCTTCACCCATATTTTACTTCCTTTTATATGGTACAGCAAATGGAAAACAGAATTTCTTTTTCGTAAATTGTTATCTATTCAACCATATTTTACCTATATTTCACGAATGTTTATACAGATTCAAAGTGATGCAAACTGGATATTAATCTTAAATTCAGGCAAATTTTTTCACAAAGATAGCATATAAAAATCTCAAATGAAAACCATAAATGAAAATTTCCATCATCTAGAATCATAAAAAAGATGAAAAGAATTCCTTTATAATTAAACAGTGAAAAATGCTTTTCTTTACAAATGTACATAGTAATTGCTCTTTTGCTTTTTATTTTTACCTGAGATGATTTTCTCCTATGATCACTTTCTTCACTTCTCATATCCATTTTAAGTTTTTCCCTAAAACAACCACAAAAGGAGAAATATCAGACAACTGCTATCTAGAAGGAGGATCTGAATGGATGGTGGGAATGAAGTAGACGATCGAGAAGGAAATTCAATATCAAAATGGGAAAAATCTTTTAAAGTATTAAAAAAATAGGCTTGGAAGACGCATAGGGCCCCACCCAAGCCTACTCATATGACATATACTGTGGTTTCATGGTTTACATTTATGCATTCATTTTGGTTGGTGTTGTTTTAACAGGAACAGTTTTGAAAGTGAAAGGAGGATGGTTCTTTAAAAAACGACTAGATTTAGCACAATGAAGTAGTGAGAGCTGAAGAGATTTGAATTTGGCAAGGAGTTTAATAAGATAATTAAGACTATAGAGATTAATGACGGCTAAAAATAGCATTTAAAATAATGTTTTTTAGCTAAAGGATCTTGAAACATGAAAACAGTTTTATCAATATTAATCAAACCTTTCAAATTTGGTTTTCCATTAGCTGAGGCACAGGAAAAAACAAGAGATACTTTGTAAATAATTAGCTGACCATAACCAATAAAGTGATAAAATATTTTACTTAAATGTTATTATTATATAGGGATTTTATAGTTTCTCATAAATTCTTCATAGAAGAACAAAATGGAAGACAGAATTCAACATTTCTATATTTCTCTTTGTTTATCCTACATACTTCTAATATAATACAGTATGATTTTAAGAATATAACAGTTTAAATAAAATATATTATTTTATATAAAATACAGCATCAATTAATAATATGACAATATAGACTACAGATACCTGCTGTATTTTCAAAAAGCATTTTCACTTTTTGAACAATTCTATACATGTATAGAAGCATTTTTATCAAAACTAAAATAAGTGGAATACATCTGCTAGTCCTTTCACATGGAGCTAGGCAAAACTGCATTTTTTAAATAAAATGCTTACATTGCTCAACATTTAATTCTACATATAATTAGAATGCAATGCAGTTAGGTGCTGAGCCAATATGTTGCTTTGAACTTAAAACAAGTTTGTATGTACTTTTTCCACAAAATACTTAATGGATATTTCCAAACTTTGCAACTGCTCTTGGACAAATACTTATTTTTAAATGTATTTTAAAAGAGAGAATTATTAAGGAACAAGCTTCTTTTCTACTTAGCAACTGAGAACATGATCTTTTTATCCCTGTTTCTGTACTACTCAAATCCTTGTAAATAATTTACGTATAACTTTTCTCCAACTGATTTTATTTATCAGTAGGTTAATGCACATTCTAGTGTGATACTTTTCAGAAGTTCAAAGTTTCCTCTTTCACATTCCAAATTGTGAAACACATGAAAGATTTTACTTTCTTTAACAACAAGATCTAAACACTCACATTTCTTAGCAAAACTAATGCTGGCCACAAAAAGCACGGATGACACATTAGTGTCTTTCTAAAAGAATTCCTGTGTATAACAAAAATTAAAAAACATTTTCGTAGAGATTTTTCTATTTTTACTTTAGGGTTAGAGTAAGAAAGCAAAAGGAAAAAAGTTTAGAGCAAAGTGGGTGATGAGTTAAATAAGAGTAAATTGAAAGTTCAAGGATCCTCTTTTATAAAACAGTAGGTTTAAAAAGAAACAACAAAAAAGTTATACCTGATATGAAAGGTGCGATTTCACCAAGTGCAATGTATTGCTAATCATGCCATATTTTTTGAAATAGAAAAAATAAAGAAGGCTCATTTGGTTATGTTGCCTTAAAAAGCTGCTTTAGAAAGCCCGATGTCTCTGCAGTTATATAAGCCAATGTTTGCCTTTTTTTTTTTTTTTTTTGGTTTGTTTTGGTTTGGTTTTTTGTTTGTTTTTGTTTTTGATTTTGAGCAGGAGCATCTCTCTCTTTTTTTCAGAACTCTTGAATGTAGTAAGACAAACTCAGGTTTTTTGGGGGGCTTTTTTGTTGTTGTTTTTTTTTTTTCTTCAGGGATCCTGTTATTTCTTAGAAAAGAAGAACCAGCATGCTTGTCTTCTTTTTCTTCCTTCTCGGTATTCCAGGCACAAAGCACTGCGCAGAAACTGCACCAATCCTTGCCGTCACTGGCAGCAGAATGGTTGAAGGTGGGAGAGACCAGGAATCCTTCCAGGCTGTGCTGACTTTAGAAATGAGGACTGCACACGTTTGTCTCCCGAACCAAAGTGGCGAAAAGGCAGGATGCCAGTTTGCTACAGGGCTGCAATGATCTCATGCTCACTGCTGTTGCCGTCCTGTTTGCCCAGTTCAAATGCCTGTTCATTATAAACCAAAAAATAAATAAATAAATAACCCAACTACTTGGATTCTTCAGCAAGCAAAAAAGCACATTAGCATTTAAAAATCAGTAAAGGCAAAAAACAAAACAAAAAACATAAAATTTTAAGATTCACTTGTTATGCCTCAATATTGTTATTATTTTCCTCTCTGTCTCTCTCTCTCTTTCTGTCTCTCTCTCTCTCTCTCTCTCTCTGGACATAAGCAGCAGAATTTATCAGGCGTGAAAGGGACAGCCTCCTGGTGGCCTGCCAAAAACCCAGAATAAAGGCGAAGTTGTGCTTCAAAGCTCAGTTGCTTGCTGAGTCTGGCTAAAGTCAAGTATTAAGATCCACCATTTTCTGAGCCATGCTAGAAAAAAAGAAAAAAGTCAGGACCGTTGCTGCTTTCCAAGTCTCCGTTGGCACCATCACAAAATCTCAGTCGTAAGGTCACATGATTCTCTGCCAAATGTAGAGTGCATTCCCATCAACCATTCTGCTGATACTGCGAAGGCAGCTATTGTCTCGTTTAGACCCAAAGTTCAGCCCACTGTTCATTGAATTAGCTGAAAAACGCATCACCTTTGGGGGCTGGGAGTCATGGAAACGTCTACCTGGCAAGCTGCCCACTTTTTCTGCCCATCAACCAGAGATGGAATTGTGCTGCCTAATGCAATGATGACTTGGAATGTGAAGAGTCGTCCAAAGTGAATCTGATTCTTGCAACGCCTGTTTCATTTGCACAGAAAACTCTGGCTTCTTGTAGTTAAGAGGGGGAAAAAAATCTTTTCTACCAAAAGTAGAATAAAGGTTGAAACATGCCTACTCTGCAACTTTATTTCTCAACACACCCAAATGGCTTTCAAATGAAAAGACTGAATGCCCTGCAAGTTTCCTTCATTAAAAGACGTGGCTTCTTCCGTCTCCTTTTCCTTACAAGTGAATGCAACAAGCTCTGGACATTTGTTTTAGTTTTTCACTTTAAGGTTTAAAACAAAATTGTGAGTTTTCTTCTCGCTTTTTATTACTTTCTGATTTTATCTGGCACCAGTTTTGTACTACATGGTCACAATATCCAATAGCAACAACAGTGGGGATGTATTATTGCTGCAATTTCCACAAAGTGGTCCCCCTAGAGAGCCAGTTGTGTATTCCACTACACAAAACCCTGCAACTGGGTCCTGTGGTTATCCTCATCAGTACCTAATACAGCTGCTGTGCAGGTTTACTGAGACTGACACATGTGAGAAGTGTTCTTTCTGTTCCTTCACTTGCTACAATTTGCCTGTGTGGCATGAAAGATGCCTTTGAAAGATGCCGGGAGAATATCAACAGCTCTTAGGTAATAAAACGAAATGGTTCCCCCCTCCCCCATGAATTTCCATTCTAGCATGCAATGAAAGTTCCCATGTACAAATATTTCCATACTTTCTAACAAAAGTGGAGTGAATTAAATCTTTCACAATTTTCTTAAGCAGAATCTAAAGCCAAGTAGGAAGGCAAGCATTTCGAGTATTTATGCCAAACACACTGAGTAGCGCTAAAAACAACCATGTCCTCCTACTCCATTAACATTTTTTGCAATAACTGGAAAATTTTTATTTAAAGTATAATTATGCTTATAAGGAATTAAAACATATATTCAGTTCCTTACCAAAATGGATTTTTATCTATCCCCACATGTGGCACGCGCAATGCAAAACACATGACAAATGTTTAAAAAGATAATCAAACCATGACTTGGCTAATAAAATAAATTATTAAAAAACTGAAGAATCTGTTCTAAAACTGCCTTGTGGTTTTTTTTAGTGCTATATCCTCCAGGTCACTTTATTTAGGAGCAATAGCAGTGAACACACATAGGCACATACATGTATCTGGACCATTATGGTGTTCTTCCCATTTGTAATTCAATTTCTGATTCAAAATACACACAGATTCCAACCATAAAACATAACCTTACACATATGATAAAATTTTAAATTGTATTTTTCTAGATTGAAAAATTCTGCACAAAATATTGCTAGTCTCTAAACCATATAAAGAATGTGACAGCAAATCAAACATGGAAGGTACACATGTCCCATGCTTCTTGTAAGAAGGAAAATTTAAACTCCAAGTACCAATTCATTTGTCCATCAGCTATTAAGGACTGGTGTGTAATGAGTCATGCTAGGTATAGAGTAATAGCAATGAACCAAGCGGATAAATCTCCCATGTAGGAATTACTCAATACATAATTTCAAGCGAGAAAAGCTCAACACATGTTACAGGTCTCAAGAGAATATTTATTGCAGAACAAATTCATCAGTAAACTGGTAGAAATTGCAAAGTGGAAAGAAAATAGACATCAAAATATAAATTACAAATGGAGATGTTTTCTCTTCCAGAAGTTTTCTTTTTTCAATATAAAGCTCATTAATAAGTTTTACATGACTCTCTTTAATTTCCCTCAAGAAGTTAATAAAAAAATTTTATGCATCCCTCCCAAATTAAAAATAAATGACTTAAAAGAAAAAGGACACTTTTGCTTTCTGGAACATAAAATAGACATGGTTTTTCTTAGCCCTCCCAGTAGGTACAAAAAATTTCTAAACATTATATATAGAACAAATATAAAGGGCTAAAAGATGAAGAGATGTTGACAAAAACAGCTAGAGACTGCAGGAATTAAGGAATGGCATGGTGGTGACTACCTTCAACTTTATTCGTGCCATACGTATCTAATATTCTGAGCTTGCATCCCAGAAATGCCAACTAGAAAGACAGAGAGAGACAGAAAGAGAGGTAGAAAGAGGGGGAGAGAGAGAGAGGGAGAGAGTGAGCTGTTTTCTTTGTCAAATGACCAAAAAAGCATTAGCCTATGAAGTAGCCTACAAACAGTGAAAGTACTGGGGGACAATAACTTCTCCTCTAGGCAAACATCACAGAAAAAACCTGCAGGCCCATGTTAACCTACACCTGCAAATATCAGGTTAATGAACCTGGAAGTTGAGCCTTGTCAAGCTATTGTCCTAAAGAATAGTGTAAGTCTCAGAATCTGGGAAAATCCTCTCTCTGGCAAGGGTTAGAGGTCAGTGTTAGGTAACAAGTTTCTTCCTTTCCAAGCCCAGGAGCCTGGGATTCCATGCCAGCTCAGTAATAATGAGGCACCTGCCACACTCTGCCCTTCACTTAGGTGGTATCACAGGTCGCTTGGTAGAAAAACGAGATGCTAGATTCTTCCCAGGAGTAAAAAGCCCACTCCATATTTCTGTGCCCTTGAGGTCCAGAAGGCTACTATGGAAACAGTAATAAACCACCCATATCCACAGCTTGACAAGCCAATGCTATTTATGGAGATAGCAGTAGAAAACTATTCAGGAGTAGAAAACTCTCACCCTCATCCAGCAGTAAGGAGGAGCCCTTTCACTTCAGTGTTGGTGGCGGCTAAGCAGGAGGACCTGTGCTTTTACCTACATAGAGTACTGAGAAGGTGGCACATCTCCCTTCCTGAACTAGGCTGTTACAAAGGGAAGCCAGGTAAAACAGAATATTTAAGAATTGGAATTTCACACCTAGTACCGAAACAGCCAGTTTCAATTGAAAATCGTTTGTCATACAAAGAAGTAGAAAGATCTTAAACAGATCTTTTAAAAAAGACCAGTCAAGTAAGCAATAACATATTAAATTAAATTACACAGATTCTAAGGCATTCATCACAGTATGAAAATGTTTTAATGAGCAATTAAGAATACAGTTGAAACAAAAAATATTATCAAAGATACAAAAGATAGAATAGTGATATAAATTTTTGATATGAAAAATACAATAACTAGAACTTTAAAAAGCCAATAGGAGTATTCACAGAAGAGTAAAATACCAGCAGGCATCAGTTAAATAGAAGACAGAATAATAGAAATGACTCAACCTGATGAGAGAAAATATACTGTAAAAACAAGGGGGAAAAAAAAGGTAAACAACTGTGGAACGATAACAAAAGATCAAACACTGTCATTGGAATTCCAGAAAAACAAGAGAAAGAGGACCAGGCTTCAAAATACTCAAAGAAATAATTGCGGGAAACTTATCAAATTTATTAAATAATAAACAGATTCAAGAAGCTATGCAAACCACAAATCCAAACCTAAACAAACCCACAATGAAACATTATAAGCAAAATTATTAAAATTAAAGACAAAGAAATATTGAAAGGAAGAAGAGGAAAGTATAACTCTATGTATAGTGGAAAGACAATTGAGACAGTGGGTGTCTCACCAAAACTATGAAGGCCAAAAGGAAGGGGCACAAACATATCCATTTATTTTTCTTTGTCTTTTTTGAGACAGGATCTCACTATGCAGTTCAAGTTGACCTTAAACTTACTTTGTAGCCCAGGCTGGCTTTGAACCTGCATCAATCCTTCCTATCTCAGCCTCCTGAGTACTGGGATTACAGGCACATGCCACCACAACTGAGTAATGTTTTAAAAGATAATTTTATGAAAGAAATTATTGTCAACCCAGAACCCTATATTGATAGAAAATATCCTTTAGAAATGAATGGGAAATGATGACATTATGTGATAAGGAAATGTAGTAAAATTTGTGACCAGGAGGTCTATTTTTTAAGTGAATGTCTGAGGAAATTATCTAAACAATACAAAATAATTTAAAAAAGGGGGAACTTGGAACTTTAGAAAGGAACAAAGCATTTAGTAAGCACAAATATGAGCAAATATAATAGACATTCCCTGAAGTTTTGTAAATGATGATTGATGGTACAAATAATGTAGCACTACCTTATATAGTTCTAAAAATATGTAGAATAAATATTATAATCATATCGTACATGGATCCCTAAAACTACTGAAAGGAAGTTAAAGTTTCTATAATTCACTTGGACTGGTAAAATGAAGACAGCAGTAGACTGTAAAATGCTACGTGTATATAACACAGTACATTAAGCAAACCCTAAGGAAGAAATACATTAAAAACACTAGACACTTAAAATTTCTAAAAATTTCAAAACTTGTTCTTATAACCAGGAAAGATGAGAAAGAAATTAAAAACAGAAAAAACAAGCAGAAAACAAAAAATAAAGTGGCTGAATTTAAACCAAAAATAAACAAGTAATTAAATTCCATGTAAATTGTCTGAGTACACAAGTGAAACAATAAGAGATTTGCACAGTGGATTAAAAAACATGACAAAGTTATATGCTGTCTACACCAAAAAATATGCATAGATCAAAAATTATAAGAATGGAAAAATACATATCATACAAACATTAATCAAAAGAAAGCTGGAATACCTTTATTACTATGAAGCAAAGCATACTGTAGAGGAAAGAAAATTATCACAAATAGACACCATAAAATGATAAAAGAAATAGTCAACAAAAGGACATCACAACCCTGTCAGTGTAGTATGTATCAAACAAAAGGCTATAAATTATGAAGTACAAAAACTAGTAAAATAGAAGAAAAAAAGATAAGTCCTCAATCAGAGTTGAACACTTTAATATGCCTTTCTCAACAACGGAAAGAACAAATAAACCAAAAAATAAGAACATAGAGCTCAACAGTCAACAGGATCTACTACACATTTATAAACCATACTATCTAACCAAAGAAGAAGACATTCAAATGCCTAAACCATATTACAAGATTGACCACATCCTAGCAATGCAAGGAATCTCACACATTAACAATAATTGAAATCATACACAGAGTGTTTTTGAACCACAATGTAATCACACTAGAAATTAATAACAGAAAAATAACAGGAAAATCACCAAATACTTAAAAACTAATCAACATAGGTCTCTTTGACCATTGGCCAAAGGCAAGGTCTACAGTGAATTAAAATAAACATTGGGGAGGATGAAAATGCAAATAGAACATATCACAAAATTTATGGTTCACAATTACAACAGTGCCCAAATGGAAATTAACAGCACTAAATATATACATTATAGAAGATGAAAATTCTCAGAGCAATAATGAGAGCTCCAAACTCAAAAACCAAGATATAAGACCAAAATAAACCTAAATACAAAAGGAAGGAAAAATGATAAGAATACAAACATATTAAATTGAAAATATGAAAACAATAGTGCTGGAATTTGTACCTAGAAAAATCAGAAAAATGTTAATTTTATTAATAAAAGATTCAAATCATCAGCATTAGAACTGAAACGAGACATATCACTAGAGAACTTATAAATATCATAAGATAATTATGCAAAACTCTAAACCACGCTAAACACTTTAGTTGCAATGGATCAACTTTTCAAAACACAGCTTACCAAAACTCACATAATACAAAATACATCATTGTATAGCCAAACCACTACTAAGGAAATTATTAAATCTGTAATTTAACAACTTCCTCAAAAAGAGATCTCCAGGACCATTTTTATTGTATACTTATAACAGTATTTAAAGCAGACTTATCACCAATTATATACAATATTTTTGAGAAAATAAAAGTGAAGGGATTACATATCACTTCCTTTATCTCTTCTTTTCCTGAAGTTAGTGCTATCTTCATACCAAAAACAAAAAAGATAGTATGAAAAGGACAAAGGGAAATGGATCAGTATCACTTATTAATATAGATACAAAAATCCTTAATGAAATATTACCAAATATTTATATATGGCATATATAAAAATAATATACACTAAGATAAGTTTACTCTAGGGATGCAAGACCAGTTCAATATTTAAAAATCAGTGAGAGTAATCTACCTTATTACCAAGCTAAATGAGCAAAATCACATGAAGAAAAGGCATTTGACAAAATTCAGCACCCATTCATGATTAAAAACATTCAGACCACTAGGAATAGAGAATTTCTTCAATTTGATAAAGTTTTATTCAAAACAAATAAAAGCTTTAACATTAACATTACACTATTTTTGAAAACTTAAATGCTTTCCTCAGTAAGATCACCGGCAAGGTTAGAATGCCCACACATGGCTCTTTTCAACACAGTGCTGGGGTTTCTAGCTAGAAGAAGAAATAGAGAAAGGGGAGATAGAAAGAGGAGAAAGGAGAAAAGAGGAGGAGGAGGAGCAAGGAAGGAAGGAGGAGGAAGGAAGGTAAGGAGGAGGGGGAAGAAGGAGAAAAAAAGAATATTATTTAAAATCATTCAAAAATGAAATAGATGTAAATCTTTAAAAAATAAAAGGTTTGTATATTGAAAATTACAAAATGATGATTATGATTAGAAAGCAAAGCCATCTGGAGACAAATATCATGTTGATGAACTGCAAGTCTGCACAGTAAAAATGTCAGTTCTTCTCAAAATGATACACAGGTTTCGTACAATTTCTATGAAAATCTTCTTGAGTATTTTTGTAAGTATAGATAAAATTATTCTACTTTTTTATATGGAAATCTAATGGGAATAGAACAGCTAAAATAATTCTGGGACAAATTCTGGGAAGAAGTAGTTATCTAATTTCATGACTATATAGGAGAATATCAGTATAATAAACAAATGCCAGATATGATATATAATGCAATAGTATTAATAAGTGTAACAATCGATTATTGCTGGGTACAAATCAAAACTGTGCGATGTTGGTGGAAAAACAGATACTCACACTTGTATGTCCAAGTGATTTTTGGTGAAGATTCAAAACCAATTCAGTAAAGATAGACTTTTCAAAAAGTGAGGCTTAACTGATTGGATATCCACAGACACACACAACTCACACACACACGCACAAATTGCTCACTCCTATAATTAATTCAAGTAAATCACACACTGAAATGTGAAACAGAAGGCTAAAATTTTCAGAAAATAACATAAAGGCAGATATTTGCAATTTGCAGCTCAGTAAATACTCCCTAAAACATCAAAATTACAATTCATCGAGAAAATTGATCAATTGATCCATGAAAATTAAAAGGAAAATTGGTCCCCAAAGACCTCTTTAAAAGGTTAAAAAAGGCAAACTACAGATTGGAAGAGAATATTGTCACTCAGCAAAGGACCAGTATACACCAAGTGTAAAGATACCTCTGAGAAAAACAATTTGAAAGGAAAATAGGCCAAAGATATGAAGACACATCTCATCCAGAAACATATGTGATGTCAAACAAACACAATGAAGAATGCTGAGCACTATGAGACATTAGGAAAAAGTAAAAGGAGAAACAGTGATATTGGAACATATTTATTAAAAGGGTTAATACTACAAAAACTAACACTATTGTGATAGACAATATATTTGATAACTCTTGTGTAGCTAATGAGAATTTAAAATGGTACAGTCACTATGGAATCTCTAGTAGATTTGAAATAAAAGGGTCAGGGACATAGCTCAGTGGTGCAGTTCCTGCATGGCAAGCAAGAGGCCCTGAGTTTGATTCCTAATATCAAGAAAGAAAATAGAAAAAACAACTTTAAAGAATTGTAGATGTGACCCAGCAATGCAACTCTTTGGTATTATTCCCCCAAAATGAAATTCACACAATAATTTTAATGGCAATATGAGTTTTATTCACAACAGCCAAAAGCTAGAAACAACTCTCAGATGGTTTTTAACTGATGAGTACTTAAACAAACGGGTCCATCGATACCAGAGAACACACACAACAAGAACAAACTACTGATAAATGCAACAACTTGGATGATTTTGAGAGGCTTGTGTTGAGTTAAAGAAATTGAACTCCAAAGCTATTCTGTATGATACCATTTTTATATTCTTGAAAAGACAAAATTATAGAAATGGAAAACAGGTAAATGGATAAAGGATTGAAGCATGGATGGGACTGGGAAGAAATTAGGTCTGGCTATAAAAGTGTAACTTGACAAATCTTTATGGTGATGGAAATATTCTGCTCTTTTGACTGCATTGGTGTCAGTATCTTGACTATAATAAATTACTGTGGCTTTCAAAAATTTTACTGCAGAGAAAACTTGGACAAAGAATACATGGTATCTGATTTCTTATAACTGCACAGGAATCTACAGTTACCTCAAACAGTTGATTGTATTTTTAAATAACAAACAGACTTAGGTAACTGCTTTTCCTGATTATTTGCACATGCCTTATGATGCTATAAAGAAGAACTCAAATGGAAAAATCCAAAGCCAGGAGATGCCTAATGGTTTATCTGGATAAAATTCTACATTGGTATTCAATAAACAATGATCTAGGAAAATTAGCTCAAGAGAATGTTCTAAATTAGGAAATTACAATCTTCTGCAAAGGGCTAGATAATAAATGTCTCATGTACTATTTGTCATATGGTTTCTGTCCCAACTGCTCACTCTGCTATTGCAACATAAAAACTGTCATAGCCAGTCCGCATGTGAAAGTATGTGGCAGGGTTCTGATGTAACTTTATTTTTGGAAAATGAAATTTTAATTTCATCAACCTTTACATCAGAACATTTTTTTTTCCAGATCAGTGTAAAAACCAGTCTTAGTGAGTAGACTGCACAAAAGCAGGTCCTGGACTTGGCTGTAGCTTGCTGACCTCTGAGCTAAAATTATCTACTTATTTTTTTTTTACCTAGTGCTGTCTCATGATTCAGTTTGGCTTCCCTTTTTCTTTTTTCTTTTTTTTTCTTCTTCCTGTGAATATCTTCATTTCCAAAGTTGCTAACAATTCCATTTAGAATCAGCTCTCCAATTTTCTTCCATCTGTGTTTCCCTTTATCACACCATTCTGGGTAAAACACTTTTACTGCTAAAATGTAGAGCTTAGTCTAGAGTAGAAAATTGATAAAGGCATCTTCCTAAGATCACCTTTCATTTAAATTTGCTCACAATTTCAGTGAGGATCAATCTTGCCTCTACAGGGCTCCTTTAATTGTACATGTGTTGAGGTTCACTAAAAAAGCAAATTTTATGAGGCAAACTAGTTGAAAGATTCAGGTATATTTAGACTAACAGTTAGGAAAGAATTGGAAAAAAGTTGAAAAAAACCCCTGAGAAACAGTGTGACATATTGTAGTTACAAGGAGAAGCCTGCAAGGTCAGAGGATCAAAGGTCACAGTAAAAACAGAAAAACATAAAAGAGGTCAGTGACAGCAAGAAGATTACTTAAGTCAAGAAAAAAAATCAAGCAAAAAGAAAAATTAAAAATTTTAATTAAATTCATAATTAAATTTTAAAAATTTAAAGCAAGGTCTAGATGAGTTGAAGACAGTAGCGAATAGCTTGTATGTTTTTGAAGTCACTATACTCCACGGAGATCATATGAAAAAGGGTATGCTTTCAAAAAGATTTTTGCCCTTATGAAACATATTTCATAAATTATGCTTAAAGACATTATAATAGACACTTTGAATTCATATAAATGAGCATTCTAGAATCTTTCAATGATACTTTCTGATGTTATTTATGTAGTAATTATGAATGGAAATTTTAATTTAAATCTTTCCAAAATAGGGAAACAGTGTAATATATAATTTTCCACATATTAATATTTACTAAGCAATTTTAAATGCTTCTTTTGTTCTTTTTGCATATTTGGACATTTTCAGAGCCAGAGATGTGATCGTTAAGTAACTGGCAGCCTCACTGGGGGTTTGATTGGTTTCAGAATTTTGATTATCAAGATCATCCTGTTGAAATCATATAAACTAGATTATAGTGGCCTGAAATAAATTGATTCGAGATTTCAGAAATAATCAAGCCAATAAATCCAAAGTGCATGCTATAAACACTCAGTTTTCTGAGATTTCAAAACGTTCTAGCGCTATGTTAAAAGTTAGAAGAGATAAATAATACCAATTTAAAATTAATTTGGGTCAAAATGTTACAAACCAATGAATTTTTTTCTTATTAATTTGATTTAAAGAAGAGCATTATGTTAGCTAAGCATGGTATTTTGTTTCCTAGCTTTTATCCTAAGTTAGGCTCACATACTAAGCATGGCAGTCTTGGAAGTCTGGAATCTCTTTTACCATTTAGAGTTACAATTTATGTATTGATTAATTTCAAATCCCAAAGGGAACAAAGGGCTCTAACGACCTCCATTTAGCAAAATGGAAGTTTTTCTTAGGAGTTAAGTAACAAAATTATAAATATCCAGGACATTTCTTTCTATGTAATAGAACGCATTAGCAGGGCTTTCTTGACTTGATATCAAAGGTACACGTGCTTTGGCTGGTTTTATCACAGAAGTGTAAGGCCTCTGGAAAGAAGTAGAGCACGGGGTGCCCTTGCCAAGCTAAGAACCAATTCCAGGTATGCGGTAAGAGTTGAGAATATAGTCATACAACAGTATTCATGGGGGACCAACTTCAGGACGACGCTAGAAATAACCAAAATCTATAGATGCTCAAGTGCCTTATTTTAAATGACATATTACCTGCAAATAATCTACACAATCCTCCCTCATACTTTAGTCCTCTCTAGATGACTTACATTACCAAATACAATGTAAATGGTTTTTATGCTACATCGTTTAGAGGATAACAATGAGAAAAAATTCTGTGTGTATTCAGTAGAGACGCCATTTTTCACTTTAAATTTCTTTCTGTGGTAGATTGTATTGCAGAGACAGACATGACCCTCAGAATGGAAAAACACCTCTAATAACTCCCTTGTAGCAACTGGATCATTTGATAGGAGTATTTCACTGCACCAGATGAATATGCTCAATCAATGGCTAAGTATAATCGAGAAAAATCTTAAAGAATTTAGAAAGATGAATGAAGCCAGGCAGACAGCCCTCTGGGAGACTGTAGCAAGATAACCTAAAGCTCATGGTCAGTCTGGGTAACTTAGTGACTGAGTCAAAATAAAAAATTTAAAAGAAGGTGAATATAACTCTGCAATAAAGAAGGATAACCTCGAGTCATTTGTAAGAAATTCATGCACCTTGAGACCATAATGTTAAGTGAAATAAGTCAGACACACAAGTTTAAATATCACATGGTTTCTTTTGTATGAGAAACCCAAAATAGAAATAAATCAATACCAAAATAATAGTTAATAGGAAACAAGAACAAAACATATGCAAAAGGGAGGCTGACAAGGAGATAGAGAAATGGGAGAGGGGAAGGCAGGGGAAGGAATGAAAAGAAGAGTTAAAATGTGTTAGGTGCATATATTGACTCCCCAGTTTTACTGGCTTCATTTACTTCTATATTTATTTTTATCAGTGAGCCTTCTCACATCTATCAGAATCTACATTGACTCTTCATCTATGGAATTTCATCTTGTGTGGCCCAGCAGAAAATATAATCAGGCTGTTAAAGTAATGTCAAGGTGACCTTCACTTCTTCAATATTTAAAAACTAATTAGTGTTTTTTATGTGCAAATTTCTATGAAAGAAATATGTCTATGTGTTGAAAAAAGAGTAAGAGATGGGGATAAAAACATCATATTGAAAAGTTATTTACCATGAGGTCAAGTATATTTCCTCAGATTATGGCACTTAAGTCATATATACACTCAACAGTATTAAGGGTATTCATGATTGAGAACAGATACAAAAAGAAGGTCAATGACAAAGGGTGAAAAAATCTAAAAGAGTTTTTTGTGCACATTGACACTACATTTAAGAACAATTCTGTAACATTTTGAGTATTACAAAAATCACATAGTTGAAGTGTTTTACACTTCAAACCTGACCTTTGATGGCTTGATGCTATCTAGAAGGCTACAAAGCAAATAAGCCTTCAGTGTGATGTTTCTTTGAGCCCCCAGAAAGTAACATTCTGCACTGGACAGAAGGCAGAAACAAACAAACAGGAGAAATCTAGTTTATGATATATACTATACACATACCTAAAATAATTATTAGTTGTGAGTTTTTTAATCAAATAACTTAAATGTACTACAAAGCAGATTATGTATCTTGATCATGTTTGAAAAATAATTTTGAAATCAACTTCTAATGGCAAATCCTGTATTACTTACTCCAAATTTGTTTCCTCATTATAGGAAAATGGAAAACGATATGAAAAGAGAAACATGTATATGTGTGTACTTACAGTTAAAAAACAAAACTATTTTAAATTATAATGTTCTCAATTTAAAAAAAAAGGATAATATCTTTCTGTGTGTTAAACTATTAAAGAGAAGGAACTAGTCAGCAAAACTGAAAGTAGTAGGTAGTATAAACTTACTGCTGAGTAAGTATTGTGGTTTAAAACATACAATAACTTGAAATCAAACTTAGTTTTGGCAAACATAATTTCGTAGAGTTGACTATTTGATTGTGCTTACTTTATTCACAAACAATGCATCAATGTTCATTAGGCTTAACTGCAGGTATTGGCAGTCCCAGAAGATATATTTCCAGGTTGTGAAAAATGAATCTATTTAACTAGTTTGAGCTTCTGAAGTAGTAACATGTGCATTTGTGTGCACAGGAATTTCTTACATATGTTGAGTTAGAATTGTCAATATGTTTCATTTCAAAAAGTTTATTGCTGAGATATTATACTATAAAAGATTATACTGTAAAATTAGATTACAGTACAAAGTATCTAAGTTTACATTTATAAAATTCCATCCTATTTCAGAATTTATAAGTTGCCACTCCTGTTTTTTTCATTATCATTTCCCCAAATTATAAAATTCCTTAATTATAATAGAAGGAAAACTTTTTATAATGTTGCTCTAGATAGTCCTGCATGCTATTAACAAGAGAACTAATTGTCATTAATTCAATGAAATGCTTTTCGAAAACTGGAATTATTAGGGTTATTACAGAAGGGGGCTTTCACACAACAATGATCACAACAACAACAACAACAACAACAACAAATCCTCCTTTCCTGTCATAAATTTCAGCAGAACCTGGAAAACTGTGTGAATGAATTCTATAGAATGGATTGCCCAGCTGAGACTGAGGGCGGACTAGACTACCTGAAACCTTATTTGTGCTGTAGTCTGGGATAAATCAATTAATCAACAGGTATTTGCTTTCCTCTCTTTGCAGTAAAAATAATGGCAATAATTATCTGATCGGGTTGTTGAAAGAACTAAATGAATAAACTTAAAGATGTCAGAACTTATCTAGTACATAGTTAGCTTTAAATACAATGACCTACCAGTCATGCTTTTAGACATCTAAGCTTTACACTTAATTGAAGATATGTTGACAAATATGCTATCTTCAAAATTATCCAGTATTCCATATAAAAGTCAATGATGATACTATTATTATATGCTGATATGATAATATATTTTACACATATTTTACCACCTAACAACTTTAAAAGTTGAGTAGGGCAGGTGCTCTTATTCTCCTCTATAAATCAATACTCTGAAAGTCAGTGATTATATTTAAACTAATATGTATGTGATATAAAACTCAGGAACTGGGGGTATTTGATTACTATTTAAGGACTAGTTTTCTTCACCACATATGCTATTTTGTTTTTGTTTTCCTTTGGTTTTTTTTTTTTTTTACACAGTGTCTTGCTATGTAGCTCAGGCTGGCCTACCACTCCCCACAGTCCTCCTGCCTCAGCCTCCCCGGTGCTGGGATTACAATTGTATGCCACTATGCCATTTAGCTCCGGCATGCCTTTTTTCAAAGAAAAATGTTAAATTAGTAGTTCATTGCACTTTTTTCTGTCTCCCTTCATTTTCTCTTTCTCTCTCTCTCCAGCTGACTAGCCTCTCAATCCCTCTGCCTAATGTAGGTAGCAGCTTTAGGTACAAAATACAACATAAAATTACTTTTCCTGTGTTTTTGTACTAAATATTTTCAGTGTACTTTAAAACACTAAAATTATCTTGGGGGAGGAGTAAATTCACTGAGAAGAAGAAGAGGTAAACTGTTTTGAGTTTGTTAAATCTCAATGATTTGTACTATCTGCTTTGTATAGAGGACAGGTAGAATGTTTAGAGTTCCATTGTATGATAAGCTCTGAAAAGTCATCCACTAAACATTCAAGGTGAATTCAATTTTATCAATGTAACAGTCAGAAAAATGTCGTAAGAATTGTTCTCTATGATTATTTTCTTCAACAAAAGCCTAGAGATTTTTTTTTCCTTGTTTGTTTTGTGAGGTAGAAGGGAAACTGGCAACTGAGCTTTGCATTAAGATCTAAGCTTATCCTTTTTTTATTCTTTTTAATTTGAGACAGAATCTCACTAAGTCACTAAGTTGTCCAAAATGACTTTAAACTTGCAATTGTTCTGCCTCTGCTGGCCAAGATTATAAGTGCTAGGGTTATAAGTAAGTGCCACCATACCTAGCTAGTAATGCTTAGTTTTATCAAGTATTTTTATTTGTGGATTTTCTTATATAATTTTGAAACTTCCCAATTAAATTTTATTCATTTTAAATTCAGTTGAATATGTTTTGCTAATAACTTCTTCAAAGATCAAAGCAAATCTGTAAAGAATAACTTGAATCTCACTAAAGTCCAAATCTCTCTCTCTACTTTCAATGGAAACTTAGGGATGGAGATTTAAATTTAATCAATACTTATATACAAAGAAAATTTAAAAAATTATGTAAACCACAAATGACATGTAGGATTTTAGAGATTTTCAAACAAAGTACCCACTTTAACTTGATTAAATAGAATTTTATTATTTAAAATATGCAATATTGTGATACTACATTTTCCTAAATATTTAATTACTCTGCAATTCAACATCATTTAAGGAAAATTAGAAATCTAGAAAAAGCCAAAAGAAAACATATAATTATCCTATAAGGCCACAGTGCCCCTTGTTTAAATAGTAATTACAACTTAGTATTTTGATGGAAAATTGTGAATCTGGGCTAATCTATATTAATTCAAGATGATTGAAAACATATGGGGTTTAGATAAGAGTAGTTTGCACTTGATGGTTATAATGAAACCTCGTATTTAGACAAAATGACACATGTATTAAAAGTATTATGATAAGCATAGGAGTTTTAGAGTTCAAATTATGAAATTTATGTACTTAGTCTATTGTTTAAATGACAGAAAATTCAGTTATATTCACTCATACAATGGTAATGAGTTAAGACAAGTGATTAAGATGAATTGGTTATTAGAAATTTTCTTGGGATAGAGAAAAGGACAGAAAAGGAAAATGTTACAAAAATTATGAAAACAGTAACATTTAATGATTTGTTTTCATAAGGGTAGAAGTCTGTGGGTTCCAAAATGAGTTAACAGGTTTTGTACTGCTATCACCCTTTGCCTGAAAAAAATAAACAAACATGTTCAACCAATCAAAATTCTCTTATGTAGAGGCGCTGAAACATATAATTTTTACTCATTTGTATCTGTAGGCATTTCTATTGAAAAGGTTTCAGAAGTGGAGGAGTGTCCTTGCAACATGAAAGTGTCAGATCCGTTAGAGCAGGGATGTCTGTCTGTCTCACTGGTACCTCCGGAGTACTTTGAAGACTGACTGACAAGTCATGCTCTGTAGGTATTGATTGTATTAATGAATTTTAAGCTATTCACACATCTATAGCAAACTTAATTTTCCAATATGGATTTTTTCCTTACACACAATCCCAATTTTATACCAAAGTTTATACCCATTATCTTTATTAACTGAAATAACTTCTTGAAAAAAATTGACAAATGTGGAAATGTAACTTGAGGATAGATTCTCTACTCATCATTAGTAATAGACTAGATTATAAGATCTTACTACAAATAACCTGGTTTTGATCAGTGTTTCCTAAATTTAAATTTACCAAATATCAGTTAGATGGGATTCCCTATCGAAGCACGGGAAACACTGTGATACTTTGATATAGCCTTTAAAGAGCTAAAGTGCCTTGTGAATCCCCAAATGGAACATATCATGTCACTTTTAAAGGACATATTTCACAAAAGTTTTCTTTTTTGAAAATGGGATATCTCTTTGGACTACTGCTACACAGTTTAGTTTATCGTCAACAATAATGAGGTAGTGTTATCATTTTGATCAAGAATGATCCCTAAAAGGCTTCTGCACTAAGTGGTCACTTTTGAAAGGTGGCTGGGTCACGGGGGTGCGGTAGAATCACCAGTGGGTTTATTCACAGGCAGTTCAGTGGCTGAGTGTCCTGTTGGGAGCTGGAGCCTGGGGGAAAGAAGTGGACCATCAGCGGGTGTGGCATGGAAGGGCACAGCTCCCTACTGGGACCTCCCTTCTTTCTGGAGCCTTCTGCTCATCGTGATGGGAGCATCTTTCCACCACCTGCCCCTTGCACCATGCAGTCTCTGCCTTCCATCCAGCCAACAATGGACTGAAAACATGACGCAATTCAAACTCCTTCCTCTATAATTTGTACGTACTGAGCATTGTGTCTCAGCATGAGACAATGACTAAGACGGTCAGTAAAATGAATTATTTCTGCAAGATATTCAGTTTCAATTTACCCTTTCCCTCAAGATAAATAGATATTTCTAAGCCAAGTATTTCCTTAAAATGGAGTTTATGATAATGATGTGTCTGCTATCATACACACTCAGAAATTTGAGAAACCATCAACAAAGTCTAGCACATAAACTAAATGATACTTTCTGACTTGTTTCCTGTTCTTTATTTATTTTTTTTCTGCTTTCTTGACATTTATTCAATTTTTAAGAACTGTGGGAGTGAAATGGATTTGCTACAGTTGTTTTCCATTCCTGAGGTTCTCTACCATTTGAGACAATCCAGACCTTTCAGTCTCGTTTTATCTTATCAGTGGTCTACTCTGATTGATAAATTTATAAGAAAAAAGTGACCTCCTTTTTCCTTTAGGGTGATTTTCTCACAAGAAAAAACAGCAAAATAGGGCAGGTTCCATTGCAGACACCTATGTTTGCTTAGCCAAAATAGATGGACAAATTTCTATGACTCCACAATTTGCACTGAAGCAGTCCATTTACCTTTGAGTCAAACTGCATCTTCCAATCTAGTTTTTATCAGCAATGTGTTATTTTGGTCTTTCATGTGCCTTCTCTCTCTCTCTCTTTTTTTTTTTTTTTTGTCTTATTTCACAGTTGACTTAGAACTCACAGGAAACTGCAGGGTGTTTCTTATCAGATTCCTTAAAAACCCTTACAGTCTGTTGAAGAAAAACCAACTTGTGGGAACAGCAGGAATTTTGCTTCCTTTGCAATTTGAAGTAGATTCAATTTGTGGCTATGAATTAGCCCTTTTCCATGCTCCCTTTAGGTGATTCTTAGTATTATTTACTCCTCAATGTGTCATTTTGAGGTCACAGAAGGTTTTCTGTGTCCTTTGTAACATACTGAGTACATAACTAAGGTTGCTCTTTGTACATGAACACTATTAACAGATTTCCAAGCTTGTTGGTCAATTCCCTTTCTCTTGGTCCACGTTTCCTTATTTTTAGTGCCATGCAGGTATGAGGTAGTTGGCCTAAGATTGAACTGTAGTCTATGACGCAGGAAAAGAGGAAAACTCATTGGCCCACACAGAGATCAAACCCAGGTTTTGGCTTCATTATCTCCATGATTCAACCAGCTCCACTAATTAACCACAGATGCGCAATTATCATGCTGATTCCATTACTAAAAAAAAAAAAAAAATCACAGTATAGTTTGACAAATTGTATCAAAATGTAGTTGAGTAAATTTGGATGGGGTCTGTAAAACACATTTGTGGAAGTAAAAAAAAATTTCTAAATGTCTTCTCTTTTAAGAAATCTGAAATTGTAATATATGCATCCAGATGAAAAATTAGCCCAGAATAAAAAAGCACTGATGTCACCTTCCTCTCAGTGTCCTTTGCTCCTCTAAACACGTGTCAAATGCCCAGTGGCATTTGTAAGCTCTTCTGTGGACATGATCCGTTCCCTTTGCTCTCATTACCAATTTTTCTTATCTATGATGCAGTTCTTTCACTTTGTCCTTATGATCCTCATAATTTACAGTTGAGTCATTCATCCATTATTCACATCTTAATTCTTTTCTCTGTATTATCTCCTCCAACTATACAAAGACTGACAGGAAACTTATTTCATAACGATATGTGTAATTTTTTTTAAAAAATAGTAGTATACTTCAATAAGTATAGTAATTTTCCTATACAAAAGACTGTACCCCAAGAATTCAAATATCTGTATCATGTGATTAGTAAAAATGAAAAAACACAAACAAAACTAAAACATGAAAGGATTGCTCCATGATGTTATATTATTTGGAAGACCTGAACTACATCATAAATGATAAATAAGAGGTAAAAGTGCCTGTATTCTCCAAAATTCTTCTTCCTATTTTGTTTTTTGCTTAAAAGACAATATTCATTTATTTTCTGACATTGTTGGAATCAAAAACTGAACTTCAACATGAACGTTTCCAACAAGATTTAAATGTAGTTTGTTACTTGCGTATTTATCTGAAATTTTTTCATGGAGAAAATTATTTACATAAACAATTTTCACATAAAATTTATACCCATGTTTAGAATAAGAACTTCAAGCCCCTGGTTTGAATTAATATCAGATTAATTTATATTATCCATCATAGCTAGAATTTTTAAAAACTGCCCTATCTCCAGACTTTATCTAAAATAGCTACTTCAGCCAGGTGTGGTGGTGCACACCTTTAATCCCAGCACTTGGGAGGCTGAGGTAGGCAGAGCTTTGTGAGTTCAAGGCTCAGCTTGGGCTAAAATGTGAGCGCAAGATCGGCCCGAGCTACATAGTGCGACCCTGCCTCTAAAAACTAGGGGTGGGAGTTTGGCTCAGTGGCTTAAGTGCCTGTCAAGCAGACGTGAGGTTGTGAGTTCAATCCCCAGTGCTGAAAAAAAAAAAAAAATCGGTACTTCATTTTAATTTTCCTTTAGTAGGGATAATCTTAAAATGGTCAATTCCTGGTTTTGTATTATGATTAATGATTTAAATATGCCCCAAGTTTCTCAGCTCAGATTCATTTTTTGAAGTAGTAAACGAAACTGTAAAAACAATTACTAAATATTACTGTGTTCTTTATGCATCACTTGCTGCTTTTAGTTTTTATAAGGCCTCTGATGACTTCTTTTGCCCTGCCCCCCATACCATAACCACTTCATTTGTTCCATCTTCATGCTCTCATCTAAACTATTTACAACTTTCTCTACATTATCATAAAGGAACTTTTTTTTAGCCAGGCAATTCCTCCATTAATAATTATGTTTTAGTTATCACCATATCTGTAGGACAGGATACCTAATTTGGTCCAAAACAATGAACTCCTCATGGTTTAAATGCATCTTCCCTGATTGACAGCACAGAGGTAATTTGACTACAATAATATAAACCCCCAAATCATAAATATCTGTTATGTAAGCAATATTATTTTCAGAAAACTATAACTGGCAAAAATAGACTAATGAGCATACAGAGACGACATATAAAGTTGTCTAAATGTCCAAGAGGAAAAAGCATATTAAAAGCAACTTATTTTAGGGGCCAGGGATATGGTTCAGCAATAAAACACCTGCCTGGGAAGCACAAGGTTGTGAGTTCAATCCCTGGTAAAAAATAAATAAATAAATAAATAAAAATAAATTAAAAAAAAACAATGTATTTTAGATTTTGCTGGATCACTTTCATGAAATTCATTTCATCATTCACCTTATGTTCTCATCAAATTTGCTATTCATTTAATTTGGAACTTGTGTTCTGATAATGTAGAGAATTAGTAAAACAAGGCAAAAACATTCACTGATATAGAACTAAAGCGAGTAATATTAATTTAACTTTTTCCAATTTCCTGGCAGCTAGTTTAGTTTCCTTACTATGCATGGTAACTTGGTTCATTTGCTTAGTAAATGGCACTAGTAACACTACTAGAGGATAGTTCCCATCATGTCCTACTTATCTTCTGTTTGATAGATGTACAGCTTTCAGCCTCAAACCATCAAATGGGTCACTAATCCTTGTCAACAATCTCAAATGTACCAACTATTGTTCATAATGGGGAAACAAGGGAATCTATTTCATCAAATGCTACTGCTACTGTTGGGAAATGAAAATACATGCTTTTAGTGGACCCATAATACAACGTACTACAGTCTTTTTACAGGCAAGACAATTTGGATTTTTAATAAGGCCTTAAACTGAGAGAGAAGAAATACATTAGTGGTAGCAGTTTTTGCTTACAGAACTAAATCAACAACTGTGAAATCAAACATGTGGGGGTACTTATAAGATTAAAATACAGATATTTGATGTTATTGTAAATTAAATGCCTCAGGCATTCTCTCTTTTTACTCTTCACTAATTGTCACCACCTGAAGCTAAAAGCTTATCACTCACTTCACACCTGTATTACTGGAAACTTTTCCTATGGATTTTCCTATGGCTCCAGGCTCATGCAGACTTCTTTCCATCCTCCAACTATCAGCATGTATTATTGCATGCCCCTTTGAGGACTAATCTATTTTAAATTCTGCTTTCATTATATTACAACTTAGTTTAAAAATCAATTTGAGATCCCTATTTCAGATCACTCCAAACACAAACTTTTCTTTGTGTATGTCGAAGCAATATGTGAACATTTCCCACCATTCTTATGAAAATGTTTATGCAGGAACTCATCAGGGGAGACATTGGCGGTACTTTCCTATGGTCCTGTTAAATGTTATACACAGTGAAAACTGCCTTCTTTCATTCAGGGTATTTCACTCATACAAAATGCCCTCTCCTTTTATTCTTGTTTCACAAACAAAGTTCGACATAGTCTTTAATATTATAATCTCAGTGCCTCAATGAGTCATTATTCATTATTGCCACTATCATGTTGCGGTGTCTGTTTGGATTCTACTTTCTTCCTTGATAAGGCTTCCTGCTTATTGACTTCCTATGACTCAAACACCTTCTTTCATGTCTTTTAGAGACAGTCTCATAATTATATCAAAATATAGTTGAACAGAAATACTATACTAGTGACTCCATTAACTTTTACTATAACAAAAAAACAGAACTAAAATACAGTAGCACTCAAAAACTATTGATCAATTGTATTTCATTTCCACACATTGTATTCCTACTTCTGAATCCATAAAATTCTGGTCTACTAATAATGCAAGCTGCTTTCAAAGTGTAACAGATTTCTGCTTTAAAAATTAATATTTGGTACACAGTAACATAAAAGGCAAGACTTTTACATTAAAACTTTTGAATTTTTATGAAATTTTATGTACTATGTGCTTCATGCTCTTGAGAAAACACATAAATAGCCTAATTTCTGGGAACCTCAAACTGTAGAAATAAAGGTCACATATTACATGCCATTTAGTTTTTTGCTATTTGCTCAAAAATCATATAAATATATTAACAAGAACAAGAGAATTTGTTCATACATGTACCTTCATGAATTTTATTTTGTTTCTCAATTTTTTTTTTTTTTTTTTTGAGACAGGGTCTCAGTATACAGTTCAGGCTGGCTTCAAACTCACTGTGTAGCCCAGGCTGGCCTTGATCTTGCAGAAATCCCCCTTCCTCAGCCTTCTGAGTGCTAGGATTACAGGTATGCACCACCGTGTCCAGCTTGTTCCTGATTCTTTCCAATCTTTTAAACAGAATAAGCTAGAAAAGCTTTTGAAGCTCTATGATCAGTAACAATGTCATACAGCTCAAAGGTGATTAATTCTTGCTAAACTTCACAGATGAGTGTTGGATAGATTCAATTGTTTTGAAAGTCTTTTGTCCATTTGTAAAATAATAAATGTATTATTTTGCCTGTAAATTATTTTGAATGTAACTTACAATGGTAGAAATGAGCTCTTATTAGAATTCTTCTAAAATTTGTATAGATTTTTAAAGAAGTAGCATCCTAAAGTCACAAGCCATACCACTTCAGTTCGTAATTACTACTTAAAAAAAAAATTCTGCTGGGAAATTATCCCAACCAATCAAAACAGCAACAAGGGCACCAAAAGAAGCGTTCCTAATTATTTATATATTTTCAATTTTTCTAGAGCTCACTATCTCTGTGTTTATTCAAATATTTTTGCATATATATTATGTATAAGGAGTGGAGTATGATGAATAGTGGTATGGTTAATATTAACAATATTTATAATATTTTGACAATAAAAAGATATCAATATTCTATTAATATACAGAGGTGTAGAGGATTCTACAAGAAAATGCTGCTTAAGAGACGTTTTAAAATACAGGGGAGGTTGGGGTCAGGGATATTGCTCAGCAGCACAGCACCTGCCTGGCAAGCATGAGGCCCTGAGTTCATTTCCCAGTATCCCTCCTCCAAAAACAAAAACAAAAACAAAAGCAAAAAAACAAGAAAGAAAGAAAGAAAGAAAGAAAGAAAGAAAGAAAGAAAGAAAGAAAGAAAGAAAGAAAAGAAAAATACAGGCAAGGTGGTTGAAAACAATGAGAGCTCATGTGAAATAGAATGGAAAGGTCAAAGTCATTGGATGGTCTAGGGAAACTAGTAGGCTGTTTTTCTGACATAGGTAGTATAAAAATACAAAACAAAGGAAAGACATGGTTATATGCAATTTCTTTTTTTGTATTTGTGTTCAAGTTAGCACTGGAGTCGTATTCCCAGAAATCTGGTACTTAATTCACTTTAGAATAGAAAAGTTAGTTTCACAAACAACACGAACAAAAAGAGTATGTCTATTTTGGCATGGATTGGAGCTACTGTTTATCTTTTACACAACTCTTGTCCATAGGAATATCTTAGAGCACAGAAATAAATCAAAAAAAACTCTACCAACCTATAGTGTGCCATCTTTTTATTCAAGTTCATTCCAGATATAGAATTTAAAATCTATTCCTATGTTTTGCTATTCCTATTGTTTTCTTAATTAACTTATTTCTATGTTAATATTAAAGAGAGGAGAAATTCTTTGCACATTTCTGTTCCATTTGCCTTGAAGAAAATCTAAACAGTTCATGTTGCAATGCCTAACAGTGTCTTTTGTTAGCTTCCATCGGCTCAACAGCTTTTCAGTGAAAGCCCAACTCCAGTAATAACAAGGTATCCATTTCCCTGGAATTTGTCATACCGAAGTCGTCACTTTCATAAACTAAATGTACTGGTGCCTGAAAATCAAATTATTGATTTAATAATACTAATGAGTCTAGAGCTTTTAGAACTAATGTATGAAATTATACTCATGAATGCCACTTCACAAGCTCTTTTCTCTACTCTCCTCATATTAAGAAGGGATATGTTTAGTTTTCTCACAAAAGCAATTACCATTTCCAAGTGTCAAAGCAGGGAGAATGGCAACTCTGTCAGAAGTCACTGTCCTATGAGGTGAGTAAGTGCCTGCCTTATCACCACAGTGCCTGAATGAGTGTCAGATTCATTCTGAATTTTTTTGTCATTTGTTTTAGACCCTTCAGCTGGCATCCTCTATTCCCCTGCAAGAAAACATTGCAATGATTAAAGCACAAAAGCTTGGTGCAAAAAATATGTAAACATCGACTGAGATGAAAAATTAAAGTGTTTTTGGAAGATTGTGTTTTGTTTCTGGCTACAGGATATTTAAAAGGCCAGTCTAATGTGTTGATGAAGTACATTGTGTGTTCTGAAGTATCGTGTTTTGTGCCACACAGCCGGATGGATTTCTGTGGTACCTAAGCCCTTGGACTTTTCTATACTCAGTAACTCCAGAGCAGATTTTCTCATAATAGCTATTTTCTTAGTAAAGAAAAAGTAATTCATAACAGTATATAATAAAACCCTACAACTATACAAAGATAAATATTGCTACTTCTCTGGGAAGTAGGGAAGGACTGTAATCATCAACATTTGTCAATGTAAGATCTAGATAGACAACACTTTAAAATGGTACCAAGAATCGGACACGGTAGAATTAATGTTGAGGATACTTAAATATCATCTACCAAAGTTTCTCAAATAGGATGATGGCACTGAGAAAGTTGCACCATTTGGTCTATTTGTGCTTATTTTGTGCAGACAAAACTAATTAGATTTCTAGGAGGTCTAGATACTAGAGTCAGATATGAAGATATAGGGCAGCGTAAAAGAAAGGTGAAGGAAAAAGGAGATAACATAGAAAAAAATGGAAAGGCAGAAGAAATTTTAAAAATAACAAAACAGGAGGCGATCTGAGTACAGAGAGAAATGCTGTTATTAAGGAAACAACAAAGCTTATAATGCACAGCACTTAGGTTTGGCAAATTTCTTTTTGTTTCAAATGGCAGTGGAAACTTGAGGTTTAAACTGTTGAAAAGCCAATATATGGGGCTTAGAATTTAATTTCAGACTCAGATTTTCTCTGTTTTCTAGCATGGAGGTTTTCTTTTTTTCTTTTATAAAAGAGCCTTTGATCTTGTGCCTTAAGGAGTCTGGTCAATATGTAAAGAATAAAAACTGTGAGTGCTAATGCCTCTATTTTGTTATACCAAGTACGACAGTACAAACATTGTACTATTTGTGTGGTCCGAAGGTTACTGAAGTTGAACCTTGAGTAATTGAGGTGTTTGAAGCCCGGAAATAGTGCCAAATCAGGAAGCCAAATCATTTTTGCCAGACAAAAATTTATTTTAGATGAGTTAACCTGAAATATAAAAACATCAATTTCCTCCAGCAAAGAGTTAATACTTACATTTGGATAATTTAGCATATGATCTGAAAATTTATTTATACTAGTTTCTATGCTAAATGCAACAAAATCAGTGACTGTATTTTCCTTTAGTTCATTATAATAAATCATAAATATTTAAGAACACTCAGACTCTACCTAGACTAGAGAAGAGCAAATCTGTTTCAGAGTTAATTAAAAGAGAAACATGGAAACAATTTAAACATTTCTGGTTGATTTTCTACATGGTATGTACCTTTTATAATTGACTCCATCACAAGTTATTAAAAGAAGGACTAGGACAATTTGCTGATTAATTGATGTAAATACTGTGCTATGTATGACATACATGCTAGTTTAAATGCAAATATAAATATAAATATGCATCCAAATGAGATGGCGATAGATGCTATTAACAGATGGAAGAAAAAAATTCTCAGGTTGCTTTCTTCTTTTGAAGTTACAGCTCTTTCCAAACAATACCAGTTAAGATGATTACCAAAACAACTGATCCGAATTTGTTACTTACTTACTTGTAAACTGAGGGTATATCTTGGTTATTATGTTCTCACTTTTATTTTGGGAAACAAACATATACATACTAAATGGAAGAAAGACCATCAAAAATTAAACATATGTACTCCAAGAATGCTACAAAAATAAATAGCTTTCAAGGTACTATTTGATGACATTTGTGCAGCTAGTTTGGGTAATTTTTAAATTTAATTTAAATGTTCACTTTTATAGAACATAGCTGCCATGCGTAATTTATTTTAAATAATCTTGATTCAAATACTTATTATTTATATAACTTCAATCTACTTTTCAAAGATTCAACAGCCCAAATTTCATAAATATTTTTAAAAGCTCTGAATATGTAAATCAGGTTATTTTAAACCTAAAACTTTAATGGCATCTTAATGTTTAGTACTTAAATCTTATGACAGTAAGACAAACTTTTTAAGGTGTTCTGAAATGCCAGCAAGGGGTCGCCTCAGGTACAATTGTACACCCAGAAGAGGAAAACAGATTACTAAGTGCAGTATTAGATAAATATGTATTTCACATGAATGTTAGAGAGTCTGCTAAATATTAAACATAAGTAGGATTTCAGTTGGCAGAAACAGAGGGGGTAAAAATTTACCATGAAAAGGGACTGATTAAGAAAATGGGTGTATTTTGACACCATAGTGTTAAGAGAATAAATCAGACACACAAGCTTAACTATTGTATGATTTCTCTTATTTGAGAAACCCAATATGTAAATAGAGGACAATATAAAAACCAGGTAATAGGAATAAAGAGGTAGAAAAGAAAGTTACTGTGATACAGCATGGACAAGGACTCTAGAAGAGTACCTTGATTCAGTATAATTGTGTTATGTGTTTTATATGTTTCTTGATTAGTCTGGTTGTTAGTCTGTATGTATGGCAATTAATCTTCTAAAAACTTACATGATAAATAAATGAATATAATGCTGTCCAAAAAAGAAAAAAAAATTGGAGGAGTGGAAAAGAAGAGAGAAAAAGAAAGGAATTGAGATGTGTTATGTACATGTACCAATTCCCCACAATGAATGTAATCATTATGTACTGCAAACATGTACTATTAATAAAAATGAAAAGAAACAAAATAACAAATTACAAATTTGTTATGCTTATCTAATTAGCACACTTGAAACACCAAGAGTTTCCAATGTTGGAAGTGAAGAAATTGGAAAGATTTATGAATTTATTATGTTAATATAGGCAGAATAAAAAATACACCAAGAAAAAAAGGATATTTTGAAATCACATATCTAATTCATTTCACTATAATAGGAAATGTTGAATTTTTATGAAGAGAAAATTCTTAATACAATTTATTGCTTAAAGTGTCTTAAATTTTTTCATCTCCTTTAAGAATACTCAAATTCCTTATTTTAAACCTAACATGTCAAAGACATTTATATTATGTTCCTGTAACAAAAAAACTATACACTTCAAAAAAATTGCTCACAAAATTCTAAGCTGTAAAGTTATGTTAGTAGTGTAATATAAGGAGTGATTTGTTTTTGAATAATAAATTAGAAATGCATAAAAATAGGATACAAGCTTCTTGCCAAAAGTAATTTGGAGCAATATTTAACAAGTCGACATTTCTTTTAATTATTTATTGCATCAAGAAACTCATGAAAATACCAGTCTTGATGACAAAATAATCCCTAACCTTTGATGTTCCTTCAGTCACTTTCCCTCACCACCTCATTCTTGCCCAACTACACTAAAAATAGCATATAATGGCTTACTAACTGAGATGGAACTAGGTTTTGTTTTTAGAATAGCTCCACCTTTAGAAAGTTTTTAAAAATTTTTATTTTGGTAGTATTCCATATATCTTTGATATTTACTGACCATGCTCAGATCAGAGCTGCATGTAGCTGTCTGGTCAAGGAAAGAGTCCATCAAAAAGAGAAAAGGGATAGAGCAAAACGGAATGAGAGGTGAAGATGGTCCAGAGTCTTACACACCTAACATGCTTATGAATAACTCTGACTTCAAACTATTTCAAAAAATGATGCATACTTTTTTGTTATGCAAAGTTTTTAAAGAGTTTTTGAATATAGCTGTAAATATCACAAAAGACAGAGGCTTTTATCTGTTTATTTATAATCAGACATGATTCTGATAAGTATTTTAAAATGACAATTGTGAAGGCTCTGATTTCATTTTTTCCTCTTCAATTCTTTTTCCAATTCCCTTTCCCTTCCCTTACTCCCCCATCCATTTAAAAAAGATCTTCATGCTTCCTATGTATCTATCTTCTCTCTCTCTCTCCCCGCCATATGTATGTGTTTTTCATAAGAGAAACCATTTGATATTCAAGCCTATGTGTCCAAATTACTTCACTTAATACGATCTCAAGGTGCAACCATGAGAGGGGGGGTAGAGGACAGAAAAAAAAGAATTAGATGTATTACATACGTGTACTAACTCCCCGTGATAAATGTAAGTACTATATGCTCCAAATATGTACTAATAAAATGATAATTGTGATATATTTTGAAAATGGGATAAAAATTTTCTGACAGCATGTTAGAGAGAAGATATCAAATTAAGTAATTAGATTTTATAGCTAGTGTGGCGAAAGTTCACAGATTTGTTTGAGTAATATCATGATGGTGATAAAATATACTAAAACTTGAACAATAATGAATCCTAAACCTTTCAAGACTATGGAATTGACTTTTCTTTGTGACATTCAACCACCCTCCCCCTTACTAATACTGATTTCATAGAGACAACAGTGATGCTTATGGGTATCATTAAGGTTGAACATTTGCTTAACTAAAATATTGTTCTAAAATATGTTATAAGATTTAATAGCTGCTTAAAACTTATTTAATTCTCAAGAAAGAAAATAAAGCACCTCAGACTTTTTCCTGTGGTTTTTCAATCTTACTGTAACTGTCTTACAGTGTAGAAAAAGTAAATCATTCTTCTCAATTATGCTAACTCATATGAAAGTGACACTAAATATAACAGGAGCTGAACAACACATTATTAAGATCAAATACCTCATTTATTTTTACTCCTATTTGTTTTTTACATTATTGGCATTCTTTTTTATGAGCTAAAGCAGGAAAATACTGCTGTGGCTGAGTTAAATCACTGAAAACTTCACATTTGAAGAGGTTGTTCTTCAAGTGAGTTGGATTATACAAAACCATAAAAACAAAATAAGAACACAAAAAACTTGATAAGAATAAAAGTGATCTAGGAGTGCTGGGACACTCATAGTTAAAATGGTTGAAATTTTAGTGACTCAAAATGTAAAGTGCATTGCAAAGTGCTAAGATTTACAGAAATGTATTATGCATCAAGGTGAAACTTCTTTCTTTTATTTAGGAAACATTGTTTTTCCAGACTTCAAATTCTTGTCTTTCAAAATAATAGCTCTATTAATAAATTATTTTACATTAATATTAAAAACATTAAGATTTGGAGTGAGACTTCCACCACATCAGTCTTGTGTTCATACTTTCGTGTAACCCACTGGCTTCCCATGGCTTCACACTGTGATCACTCCCTGCCTTAAACACCTTGCCAGATTATCTCATTCATATCAATGAATTACTTCTACTACATCTTTTTTACTGATCACATTCTGATCACGACTTCTAGCCTACATTTCTCTCTTAAGAGATAAGTTTGTCTTTTCAATTGTCTACCTATGTAATTACCTGAATATGCTCAGTACACATAAGCCTCTCAACATATGCACAGTTGAACTCATTGTCTTTCCCAAAAACTTTTTGTTCTTTGTAGTAAATGAACAGCACCTTTACCTGCACAGACTTTACTGTAAGCCTTTGGAAATTAGCCAAGATTTTCAGCTTGTGTTATCTTCCCACATATGACTGGTGAAGTCCTGTCAATTTGATATAAAAAAATACATCTTGCAGGACTCTCCTCTGCCTTGACCATTCTTGCTTTCACAATTGCAAAAATATTCAGAGACCAGTATGAAGAGTAAATCTGAATAATGGAGCATGCCAACTTTCAAATTTATTCACTCAGTAACTGTATTTAAGATTTAGTTAGAAGTTAACACTGCATACAAAGCTCACGTAATCTACTACATCGCAATTTATCTTGCCGCTCCCTCACCTATCCTCTATATTCTACACAGACCATATTACTAGTCCTCAAGAGAGATATCTTTCCCAACATTATTTCTTTATGATGCCTCTAACTACATTATCCATTTAGTAAATGTCCCTAACTTGAAATCTTTTGTTTCACATCTTCTTTCCTTACAAGGCACACCTTGTATTTTTGCCCCAGATTAGGAATAAGAGATTCTTTTCTATGCTCTCAGATTTGTGAGCATCTCTCTGAGACCAGAAAAGGTCATTTATGACTATTGAGTCTCCAGAGCAGAGTACGGTAGCAGCACAGTGTAAAATCAGAGCTGGGTATGGTGGTGCACACCTGTAATTCCTGCACTTTGGAAAGCTAAGGCTGGAGGACCACAACTTTGGGCAATTTAATGACATAGTGAGACTGTTTCAAATTAAAAAATAAAGCAAACAAAGAAACAAAAAACCCAACAGCAACAACAACAACAACAACAACAACACCTCAGTATGAAGACCCTGATTTTAGTCTTTTGGATGAGAGAAAGAAAGAAAGAAAGAAAGAAAGAAAGAAAGAAAGAAAGAAAGAAAAAAGAAGAAAGAAGAAAGAAAGAGAAAAGTAGGTAGGTAATAAAAAACACTTACTTATTAAATTTATAAAAAGTGAATACATGAATAGATAAGACTAAATGATGGATGATTACTTACATGCTTCATGAGTTTAAGACATTAAATGCTTGTGATATATAAACTTGGGTTTATATATGTTGGATTTTATACATTGGAGTCTATACATTATAGATATTTAAGTGCAACTAACTACTAAAATATGAAATGTACTTTCACTTGACTGTATAAGAAGAAGAGCATCACATAAATTTTGCTTACCACTGTTTCATAAGAGGTAATCCAAAAATATATTTTGAAACAGTTGTAATTTATGCATGGCCTTACTATTCTGGTTTTCCCATCATGTAAGTTTAAAAAATTACTAAGTATCATAAGAGACACATTAGCAGTAGAACAAAGACTGTGCTGTCCATGCTTTCACCTAGATAAAATCTCAAGGTTTGAGGTTAGCATACGGAAAAGCTGAGGTTTTGGTCGGAGGGTAGTTGTGTAAGTCATCTCCTTTCATCTATTCAAATTTGAGCTTCACTGCAAATACTTGATTAACCGAAGATTAACTTTCACAAGACTGACTCAAACATATGGAGAATTCAAAGTGAATTTGGTTTCTTTGGGTATCTCAACTCAGGAGGTGCTCAAAGGTTATTACTCACTTGTAAGAACCAGTCACTGAGGTTTGTTACAGAAAAACAATAAGAAGTAATTGACTTATCAGATGATGACAGTGAGATAAATAATGGTTAGTCACTTTCCCCTTGCTCTGCATACTACTCTTTAAATATAGAGATTTATAAAATGTTAGTTCTCTGAATTGTATATTAAAATTTTTTATAGAGCAATCAAAACAGGAAATGAATTTTCCTTTCTAATATTAATAGAACGAGGAAATATGCCCAAAGCAAGCCAAAGCTGAAGACTGAGACAATTACAAGAGTAAATCAGGCACAGAGGTTGTTTCTGTGCCTGATTTACTCTTGTAATTGTTACCTAATTTAGGTAATTGAAACTGAAGCAGGTTCAGGCGTGTAGCTGGCAGTCTTCCCGTTTGCTTTTGTGGTAGAGACATGTGATGCTTTCACCAATCTGGAACCAGTTTTAAACTACAGCATTCTTGTCTTTGGTACATTTAGAAATATGGATTAAATTACTGGAGCTTCAAATGATATATTTGAGCAATATATTAATTTGACAGCAATAAGTTAATGAGAAAGTAAAGTTTTCTCTCTGCAGGCAGAATTAAAACAGAGAATCCTTAATATATGTGCATAGGTACGAAAATACACACATTACTTCTGTTTTGACCTTTTCTCTTCCTTAACATGCATTTTAAGTTTTATGTCTAAAGGTGGATTCTTTTCAATGTTTCTCTCTACTTTCCACATACTTAGTTGTTCTCTCATATACTTGGGTTTAATTTGAATACTGTCATTCACTCAGGAACACGAGTCACATAATGTGGTTATTGTGAAAGTTTTCATTTTCTCCTTTTAACACTGCAAAATACTCCTCCTGTATACCACACAATAAGGAAGTGAGAAGCTCTGCTGGTTCCCTTTTTTCCAATGATCCCTGAATCTTTCACCAACACTAATTTTGTATCCTTCATCTCTACCCTTATTGCTCTATTTTGTCTTCATCATTCTTGCCAAGAGTAGTGAAAAGGCTTCTTACTTAGTATTGCCACGTCTATCTCGCCTCCTATACTTAGTCACTTACAAACAAGCTACGTTTCTGACCATAACCTTGCATTCCTGTTACACATGACTAAAGCCAGGAGACTTTGTGTTGTAGACAATGCTCTCTGTTTTGGCTCAGATTTGGTTTTCTATTCTCAAATCAGCTTCTTTATCATGCAATTTTAATCTACCACCAGAGAAGTCGAGATCTGACCCTTTCTTCCATTCAGAGGATGTTTTATGCTTCTAACTTTCTGCCTAGTACTTTTACCTTTGGTTAATAAACTGCTTCTAATTAAATTGTTTATTTTCTGGGTAAATATTTACTGAGCACTGACAATATACCAGTCTCTAGGGTGAATACTGATTTTCAAGTTGTACACATTCCCTATTCTATTCTTTTGGTTAGTTTAGTCTTCCTCAAGATTCTTTATGGGCATCATTTCCTCCCCAGGAAGGTTTGGAAACTAGACAATCACCTTTCCCCTTCAGATACTCTAGTAGGTACCCAGGTCAATTACATTGAAATCATACTTGCTTCCATCTTGTCCCAAAACACTGATGTCATTCTAGGACAAGTTCATTTGTTTTACACTTGTCTTCATCTCCCAAATCCTGTATGATTCATAATTTTCCTCTATGATTCATAAATATGTTGATTCATAAATATATTTTGAAAGCCGGGCGTGGTGGCGCACGCCTTTAATCCCAGCACTCGGGAGGCTGAGGTAGGCGGAGCGTTGTGAGTTCGAGGCCGGCTTGGGCTACAACGCGGCGCAAGGCCGGCCTGAGCTATACAGTGCGACCCTGCCTCAAAAAAACCAGGGCCGGGAGTTTGGCTCAGTGGCTTAAGCGCCTGCCTTGGCAGGCGCGAGGCTGTGAGTTCAATCCCCGGTGCCGCAAAAAAAAACAACAACAACAACAACAACAAAAAATATATATATATATATATATTTTGAACTAAGTTGTTACTGAGATTGGATGCTCCTAATGTAAATTAAAATAAGAGCAAAAAACACATTTTTTTACAGGATTTCCCCCATTTTTTTATGTTTACTCTAGTATTTCTCTCATTCTTTTATTCTTTCTATGTCTATCATCTCTTGAGCTGAATATTTGGCAAGCTATACTTAGCCTCTGCCACATGAAAGTGACAATTATAGCGCTGACCATTGTCGTGGTAAGAGGCACTTACTAGTGTTCTGTCCTCAGTGGAAATTCTGCGTTTCTAGTGATTAATGAAAACAATGCATTCAGGAAGAGAAAGAAAAACAAGAGGATGTTCTATAGAGGGGAATGTTACTAAAACCAGTGTTTGGGATGCAAGAAAATCAGATGCAGGAGAAACTGAGGTCACCCTATACTAGAATTATAATCTCATACTGTCACTTGAGGCTCCTGATGATGGAGCGTACCTTCATGTTAGACCTAAGAGACTTCCTCGAGCTCCTCAGAAGCATCACAGAAGAAACAGACAAGCCTTTAGTGTACACTCCTCATTTGACAATTAAAAAATGATAAAAGATAATCCATTTCTATAAACTTTTCAAGCACATTTCTACTCTGATCCCCTGAAAGTAGTGAAAAAGAATCACAAAATTATGAATCAATATTAATAGAAATACAGTGCAAATTAATAATTAGAAAAGTGTAATTAAACATATAGTATTTTAAATTTATGAGATTCAGCAAAAATAAAATGATTTTATCAAAATGCCAAAAATATTTCCTAAATACTTGTTCCCAATTTCTCTTCTTATGTTAGTGTGAACAAAAAAATCACATTTGACCGTGGAAGCAGATCATAGATAATGATTTGAGAAACATTGCTCTAAAAGTACTAGCATTAATTTACACAGTAGCTAGTGAATGCACGCTCAATAAACAAATTAAAGAACGTCAGTGCTACTAGGAGAAGACATAAGAATCTGAAGATTAGAGCCCACCCATTTTTTTATTCACCCAGTTTTAAGTGTGTTGTATCTTAAAATAATTTGTTATCAGCATTAGGTTAGTGATTTAAAGTCTGAGTTTTACAGCATTTTCAAGCAAGAATTCTCTCCCCAATTAGCATTTATTGATCATCATCATCATCATCTCCATGTCAAACACTGTCCAAATGCTAGGATACAACTTTGCATAAAACATGGTCCCTGTATCAGATGCAAATTAAATACATTCTACAAAATAACTAGCATATAATCTTCAAAAATACCACAGGAAAATCAAGAAAAGTCTGTGGAACTTATCTCCACCAACAGAGACTAGTATACCACAACTGATAAACAAGCTGCTTCATTTGGAAACAAATTCTTACATTCTAGAGTACATTCATACATTGAAATTTATTTAATTGATAAAATTTGAAGAAAATATGCAAATCAAATGTTAACAATGTATCGGTGCTGCTTTCCAGTCAACTTGGACCACCATTAATACAGCGCCACAGCCTTGGAGGCTTCAGCAACAGAATTGATTTCTCAGTATTTTGGAGGTTATGAAGTCCATCATCAAGGAACCAGTAGATTAGATACCTCAGTTAAGGTTCTCTTGCTGGCTTGCAAATCGTTAGCTTTTTGCTACAACCTCACCTGGTGGAAACAGAGGAAGGTAGTTGTCTGGTGACTTTTATCATGAGGCTCCAGCCTCATGATCTCATATAAATCTAATTACCTCTCACCTGTTCACATAGACAATGTCATTGATTTTAGGAGATACAGCTCAAAGAAGCCAAGGGTAATGGACAATTAATTGCTGACTTACAAAGTGATCAGAAGAAACAATTTTCTATGCTATTGTTGCAAATTTCTGAAAGCTTATGATTCTGTCAAAAGCTATTTTAAAGAAATTATTTATAGCTTAAGATTCTCAATTTCACTAGGAAAGAAAGACATGTAAGCAACTATAAATAAATATCATTCAGTGCAATGAAATACTTTAGAGTATAATAAAGGATTGAAATAGAGCAGGGAAGGGTAAATCTGTCTAGCAAAAAAGCAGCCTAGATCTCCAAAAGGAAATAAATCTTAAGCAGCAAAGAATGTAAACATGTCAGGGTGCAATAAGCC
>RJWM01003589.1:0-109641 GCA_004363535.1 Dasyprocta punctata | reverse complement strand
AGACCCGCAGAGGTTGCTCAGACTGAGCCCTGTCCCTGCGAGCATACTGGGGGCCACCTCAGAGGGTCCCTGCGGGTGACAGGCTTGGTCTGGAGACGGCGGCTCCACGCGCGCTCCAGGGGTGGTGGTGGTGGAGAGTCTGTAGGTGACCGGTTCATCAGCCCAGGTTCGCAGGTGGCGGCTGGCCCCTGCACGCACCACACCAGCCATTGTGGAGCCAAGGCAGGCTGGGGAAAGGCAGTGGATAGCTGTAACAGCGCCCCCAGTGGCAACCATCAGATATCCATAGTAGGCACTGGCTGGAGGAACCCAGGAAATGCCTGGGTCCCCAGTACCAATTTGCCCAGGGGAACCCAGGAATATGCCAAGACAAAGAAGCAGGGGGTAGTCTCTGGCCTCCAGTTCAAGCAGAGCAAGTCCAGGAGATGCAAACACAGAGGAGATCAGAAATTCTACAACTGAAGTTTGTGAGGTGATGGCAACTGAAGTAAAGAAACAACTTCAAGAGGCTATAAAAGAAATTAGAACAGAAATACTAACTCAACTAAAAGAAGAAATGAAAAACATAATAAAAGATCTGCTAGGCAACCCTAAAGGAGACATAGATGAAAAAAATGGAGCATAGGAAAACGAGGGAAACCTGGAATGAACAATACAAAAAAGACTTAGAATACATGAAACAGATTTAAAGAGATTACCAGGAATTCAAAAAATCCAATGAAAGTTGGCAAAAACACCTGAAGGAAACTAAAGATAGACTTTCAGACCTTGAAGACAGGTTTGCAGCTTGTGATTGTGAAAGGAAAGATCACTTAAAAATAACAAGAAACCTGGAAGTAACAATACAACGGCTGCAAGACAACCCAAGAAACAACTTAAGAATAAAAGGTGTGAGTGAAAAAGCAGGGGTCAATACAAATCAAATTAAAAGCCTACTTATAGAAATAATTTCAGAAAACTTTCCAAGCATGGGAACAGGAAGAGACTTTCAGATAAGTGAAGCATATAGAACTCCAGCGAAACATAACCAAAATACACCTACACCCAGACATATAATAATCAAGATCCCAGAAATTCAACACAAAAACAGAAAATTAAAAGCTGTTAGAGAAAACAACAACAACAACAACAACAAAAAAACCAGATCACCTACAAAGGAAAACCCATCAGAATCACAACAGACTTCTCAACACAAACCATCAGGTCCAGAAGAGCTTGGAGTGAAGTATTTCAAGCCCTGAAAGAAAACAACTTCCAACCCAGATTGATGTACCCTACAAAACTATCTTTCAAAATCAACTGAGAAACAAGATACTTCCATGACAAAGAACAACTAAAGGAATTTATGACCACCAAGCCAACCCTACAAAGAATACTGAAGGACATTTTAGAGAGAGATTAAAAAAAGTCCACAGTTCCAGAAACAGCGGTAGAGGGATATCACCGAGCAGCGCAGACAAATGAATAATCCACCATTGGGATTTCAGTCCAGTAATGTCTTCAATGAGTTGTTTAGTTTGATCTTATTCTATCTTGACCTGCCTAATTTTATTATATATGACACAGACAGCTATTCCAAAGATAATAAAATATATTAGGATAACTTTTATCAATATTTGATCACCTTGTTTTGAAAATCTGTATTCCTTTCATTGTTCTGTTTTGAGTGATCTTAACCTATTTTGGTTTGTTTCATTGTATAACAACAGATGACATAGGCAACTGCTTAGAAGATAATATGAGGCGTTATAGAAATCAACATTGTATTACTATGTATTGCTTCCATTGTCTTATCTTTTATTGGTTTTATTCTGTACTATTTTGTTTGATTATATTAGGCCCGATGGTATGGGCAGTGATTTTGAAAATAACAAGAGGTATTACAAGAGGAAAGGAGGAAAGAAGGAAAGGAAAAGGAAAAAGACATAGATTTATATGTGGGTATATGTAAGATGGTCAAAATGACTATACTACTAAATGCATTAACTATTGAGAGAGAACAGTTGATACTCATATGATTAGATCAATTTTACATGTCTATATCTGTCAATCTGAGCAACCCCTTTGAAGGTAACGATATACAATGTTACAACCACTGTCAAACTCCAATCATCTCATTTGGTAAACCTATAATGTCACAGTATCGGATTTGTTGTTGTTGTTTGTTAGTCCCTTTAGCTTTTTGTTTCTCTTTTCTGTGACCATTGTTTTATTTTTTATTGGCTTTATTCTGAACTATTTTGTTTGATTATATTAGGCCTGATGATATGGGCAGTTATTTTAAGGACAACAAGAGGTATTCTAAGGGGAAAGGAGGAAAGAAGGAAGGAAAAAGACATAAATGTATAAATAGGTATACGTAAGATAGTTAAAATGACTATATTACTAAATGCATTAGCTATTGAAATAGAACAGTTAATACTCATGATTAGATCAATTTTATATGTCTATATCTGTTAATCTGAACAACCCCTTTGAAGGTAATGATATGCAATATTACAACTACTGTCAAATTCCAATCATCTCATTTGGTAAACCTATAATGTTATCATATCGGATTTGTTGTTGTTTGTTTGTCTCTTTTGCTTTTGTTTCTCTTTTCTGTGTCCATTTTCTCTTAAATTTGAAAAAAAAAAAGTGAGTTCAAGGCCAAACTGAACTGCATAGTGAGACCCTGTCTCAAAAAAAAAAAAAAAAAAAAATAGGGCTGGGGATTTAGCTCAGTGGTCTAAGCACCTGCCTGGCAGGCGCTAGGGTGAGTTCAATCTCCGGTATCCGCCCCCCACCAAAAAAAGAGGCTATGAAGTCTACATATAAGAAACTGAGGTACTGGTATGTAATCTCTAAAGCCATCAGACAGTGTCCTGTTTCCTTGCGCAGTGACCTCTGTAAAACATATAAAGCACAGCAGGATGGCAGAGCTAGTGAGCTCCAGGAATGTCGACTGGGTATGAGCCTCAAGACAGAGGCTGTGAGTCCCCAGGGCATAAAGTTTACATATCAGAAACTGAAGTGGCAGCCTCCTAAAACAATTCAGTTGCTACCTTGATTGGGTTATGCAAATTGATCCTTCTGCGTATCTTTATCTCTGCATTTTGTGGAGGTACCTTTTTCACTACCTGGCTAGCCAGCTCAAGTGACTCACATAGTTCCTGCCATCGTCACTGTCACTCATCCTCGAGCCACCCCCTTTCTTCACAAGATAATAAATTCTGGGAGAGGCCTAGAATCAAGGCCTTTGTCTGCACATCCTCATGAGGACTGGACTCAGTACCCCTTGGCTGCCCTTAACTTTGAATAAGTCTTGGTGTCTGGGCTGCACTGGAGATAGTAGATTGGAATTAACTTGCCGGGATTCCAGTAACGTCTCAGTGGGATTATAAATATAACTTCTTGGATTGTGAGGAAGATTAGAGAAAGGATTACAGTACTTGGATTACCATACTCAGTAATTGGGATTTCAATATATTTACAGATGAAAATCTCAGGCAGGCATGTCAACAGTGAGAATACTATGGTTACCATTTGAAATTAGGCCATCTCCAGAGGTATACTCATTACAGTGATAAAATTAAATGTTAGCTACAGTCAAAAGTGAGAACTCTAAAAGACACCAGAGGAAAGTGCAGTACATTTACATCCAAAAAGTTCTATACAAGGATAGATTCAAGCTTTCATCAGGTACAAAGGAATCTAAAGTTAATAAAATACTTACCTTTCTTTTTCTTCTTCTTCTTTTTCAAATCTCCCTGACTAAAAAGAAGAAAAATCATTACCATCACTGTGATAAAATATTTATAGAACATTAAGTATATTCAAAAGAACAAATAGGCTAGGGTATTAATCCAGGTTAAATTCAATCACATTTCAGATATTATACTTTCTGGAAAGTAGTTGAGCAAGGAGAAGTGACAACTGCTTTCAAAAAAGAAGCACCAACTACAATGAAAAAACTGTAAGTGGCATACATTAAACTTTTTAAAATTTTCTGGAAAATTAATTTTATTGGTACATTTTAGATATACATAGTGTTCACATTCAACATAGTGAATTTGTATGTATACCTAATGTAGCTTGATTTTTTTCCCCCAACCCCTCCCCTCCTTTCAGCCCCTCTTCCTTATTTACAAAAGCTTTGTTCCATTTCTATTCTTTCTTTTTCCTTCCTCTCCCTCCCATTTCCCTCCCCATTTGAATATTTTCTTCCTATTTCCCAGTATCTATTACACTACCTATACTTTTGGTTTCTTACAACAGAGAAATAATGTGATATTTACATATGTGCGTCCAATTTATTTCACTGAAGAATATGGTCTCAAGGTACATCCATTTACCTAGAAATGCCTCAGGTTTATCCTTCTTTTATTTTTTTTGGTACTGGGGATCGAACTCACGACCTCAAGCTTGCCAGGCAGGTGCTTGTGCCGCTGAGCTAAATCTCTGGCAAGTTTACCCTTCTTTAGGGCAGAGTAGTATACACCATTGTATTGAAAAAATCTTTATCCAATCATCCAGTGATGGGCATTTGGGCTATTTCCAAGATTCAGCTATTAGCAATTGTGCTGCTATAAACACGGGGACGCACATTAAACTTAATGTAAAGCTTTTTCAGTGTAAGTGTGATATATTCTCAGAAAGCAGCTATCACCTCTCTTCTCCAAACTACCTTCTAAATAGTATCTGGAGTACAGTATCTCAACAGTATGCTAAGTGTGAGAGGTCAGTAATTTTCACAAACATGAAAATCTATAATACTCTGATAAGGTACCTTATGTTTGACCTGAGAACATGTATAGGTAAAATACCAGTAAAGAGCATTTCTGGAAAGACACACAAAATAAATTCTACTGCATGTATGTGGTTCCAGGAGGGAAAAAGCTGGACAGGGGAGGAAAAAGACTTAAAGACTTCATTTACTCTGCCCCCGCCAGGGTTGGGGGTGGAACCCAGGGGCCTCCCATGTACTAGGCAAGGACTCTATTCATGGAACTACACTCCCAGCTCTTTCTTTCAAATCTGAATCTTATGAATTTATCTTTTCTTTTCTTTTCTTTTTTTTTTTTTTTGAGGTAGGGTCTCACTATGTGGTATAGGCTGATCTTTAACTTGCTTCTGAAGCCTAGGCTGGCCTTAAACTCACAGCGATCCTCCTGCCTCAGCCTCCCGACCGATTATCTTTTTAAGTAAGTAAAACCTTTATTAAGTACACTGATCTCAGCTGGGCATGGTGGTGCATGCCTTTAATCCCAGCACTCAGAGGCTGAGGCAGGAGGATCGCTGTGAGTTTGAGACCAGCCTGGGCTACAAAGTGAGTTCAAGGCCAGCCTGAACGGCACAGTGAGACTCTGTCTCAAAACATAGGGTCTAGGATTCAGCTCAGCGGAGTAAGCGCCTGCCTGGCAGGCATGAGGTTATGAGCTTGATCCCCGGTACCAAAAAAAAAAAAAAGAGTACATTGTTTTCTGTATAGACTCCTCTGATCACTTCTCGGGCCTTTTGGCTAAGATTAAGTACAGACTTCTCTGATATACTTCAGTGAGAAGTCTGAAACAGGGTGCTAAAATGATGACACAGTGACAGTTACTGCCAAAATTTCATTCCATGAGTCATTTGGTTGTGAACGTTCATTAAAGATATCCTGAAGAATAAAAAATGCAATGCACAGTGTCTTATTGTACTACCTTAGTACTTCATCCAGCACTTGGATTTTGAAAGACGATCCTAGTTGCTCAGAACTTCTCAGAGGTTCTTCACAATTTCTTATTTCTGTGCCTTTCCCCAGTTTGCCTACTCATCCTCCTCAGAATTCAGAAAATCACTGCCCCAATGTCTTCCTCATTACCACTGTCCTGAGGAAGAACTATTCCCTCTGCCATACCCCTCTATAACACACACAATCCTAACATGTAATACTTTTATTACAAATGTTTTTACATATATTTTCTCTTGCTTTGTATTTTGGTCAACACCTAGCACAAACCCATTATATAGTGTAACTTCAAAAGAAACTAAATCTTTGCACCCAAAAGTTAGCATAAAGACCATTAATAATGTCTAACAAAAATATTGTGCGGAAATTTTAAAGCTTAAGAGTCATCTCATGTTTAAGAAAAAGACAGATTAAAGGATTAGAAAAGAACTATGGCTGAACATGGCACATGGGGTACATCTGAAAGTCCAGCACTCAGGAGGCTGAGGCAGGAGGATCATAAAAAGACTGTGTATTCTTAGTAATTACTCAACACTCATTTTGATAAAGAAACCAGTATTGAAAATATTTAAACAGGTGATATTTGAGAACCCATTAAGACCTAGCTTGACTTGCCTTTATTTTGGGGTTCCTGATAAGGTTTCAAGTTGGAATTGTGATGAAATGGAATTTACAACAAGTTGACATCTTTAAGACTCCAATTCTTAAGTTTTTAAGACTAATTATGAAGATACTTTTCATCAAGAGTTCTTAATGAAGGAGGTCATCATAGCTGTGTGGTGGTGGAGATGGAATCCAAGGCCTCAGGCCTGTCACGCAAATGCTCTACTCAGATGCTCTACTACTTAGCTACATTCCAGTCCTGTCTTTTTTTTTTTCCCCTGACTGTTTTAAGGTAGAAAAAAGTTCAAATTTCAGAAGGCTTTCAAGAAAAGGAAGAAATAATGAAAAATTATGAATTTTTTTTCTCAGAAAACTGGAGAAGTGTTTGATTTCTTCCACACTCTACACTGAATCAAAATTAGAATCTTAAACATTTTAATGTGGGCCACTGTTTTTAAGATGGCAATGTGGGAGAACAAAGAAAAAATCAGAATCTGACTTACTGTAAATAAATGAAGCTGGTTAACCTTTCTTTCAAATTGGCAAAATAAAATTTCTGAACTTTGGTTTAGAAATACTAAACGATGAACTAGGTGTAGTGGCACATGCCTATAAGCCCAGCACTCAGAAGGCTGAGGTGAGAGAATTGCCCCAAGTTCAAGGTCAGCCTGGATTACATAAAGATTTCAAGGTCAACCTAAATTGCATAGTGGAGACCCTGTCTCAAAAAACAAAATGAAACAAAATAAAACAGAAATACTAAATGATGTGCTAAATTGGGTTACATCCAGTAGGGTAAATTCAGCCAACAGAACGTTTTGCACAAAAAGAATAAAATGTCTATATTTATTACACAGAAAGATCTCTTGGACTTACTAAATTCAATGCAAGCAAGTTAGAAAATAGTAAGCACACACACATACACATACACACACACACAAAATAGTAAGCACAATAGCATCCATCCCTCTTCTGTGAGAAACAACAAAACAATCTAAGAAAGATCTTTAAATGATCTCGTGTGCTTAGACACCAAGAAAAAGATTTGGAAGACACACTGTGTCAGTGGTGGTGAACCTTGACAAGTGCGCTACAGCAAGCTGTTTATGTCACTGAAGGCTCTAAAAGGTTTGCTGTCACTGCACTATATTAATACCCAAGGCTGGTGGGCTGCAGGGATGAGGGGAAATGAGTATGTGCTGGGCACAGCAAAAGGCAAGCAAAAGAAACGAAGGGGACTTAAGCTTTATTCATTTGGAATTTTATGAGAATGTATTTTTTTATTCCTTATATAATTTAAAATCAGCATTAGAGACTATTTTAGAAATGGTTTTAACTAGAAAAACATTACCCTTGTTCCTTTGGTTGACTATCTCCAGTGAGTTTTCCACCTTTCTTCCGAATGTACGTAGCACCAGGAGAATTTTCAAGAGCCTCAACATCTACTTTTAGAGACATACTATCTGATGAGGGCAAGTGTTTACTAAGCCTAGGAGAGAACAGGAGTTCAGGAACATAACACACACGTCTGTCAATACATGTATGCCAACAGGACAAGACATTTGTCTTTTCCTTAGGCCCTTCATCAAAAGCAAACACTGTTCTTAAATCTTCTGCAGGATAACAAATTAGCAAGTCATGTCAATTATGTCAGCATACATTTTGAAAAGAGAATGTGAAGAGTCACAAGCTTATCATTTATTGCTTAGCTCAGTGATTTACTTCAAGGTAATCCTAAAGCAATCATCAAGCTTATAAAATATAGGCTTGCTCACTGCAAAGGCTGGAGAGCATCCACTACCTGGTCTTGATTAGAGTAGCAAATATGACCCAGGTTCAATCAAGCAGAATACCAAACCCGCCCATCAACAGAAATTGTTTGAGACAGGCATGCAATCCAAAACATTTAATCAGAGTAACAATTTCAGAATTTATGCACAACTACCCATAATATATGCTGTCGTTTCACTTTTTTATAGTGTGTATATGGGGCTGGACTTAACCATAGAGGAACACAGAGTGACTTCCTTTTCGCTCTACATCACATTACCTCAAGGTAGAGCTATCAGTGCTTTGTTCAATCACACTGATCAGAAATTCTAGTATCTGCTTTTAGTAGTTAGGAGGAGATTTTATTGTTAGTTGAAATTTACAACAGAAAAATACCTGGACAATACACAGGTACTAGAAGAGTTCTACTTTCTATGGGGAGCTGTCAGGAGCAACAATCAAAAGGATACGCTTTTGCTTTCTCTGGATCTACAAGTGAGTACGCAGAAATAAGCTGTGCCAGGGTGTGAATGTCTTTTGGATTTTGTCTAAAAGAAGAAATAAGAAAGTTACTGATAGTTTGAAAAACTAAGAAAGTAACATAAACAAAGAGAATAACTCTCTCGTATTCAATACGGCAATAAAATGTGGATTCTACATTTCCTCTTTTCAGGGCTTACTTCCATAGCTGTTCTAGGTCACTAATCGCCTCTTTCTTCCTCCCATATTTCAGCTTGAAGTTTGCTGCTTCTCTTATCAAGGACAAATGAGCAGGAGACTTGGGCTGCAAGTTCAATTAAAAAAAAATAAAGCTAAATATCCAGCAAGTCAATGAAGTTATATTTATTAGACCTTTAAAATGGACCTATCCATTAAATTCCTTAAGTTTTACTGAATGGCTGAAACAAACTACTCACATATACAGAAGGATGTGGGTAGATAAATTAGTGCAAGTAATCATCAATTACAAAGTTGAATATACCTAGTTCTATTTAGTTGTTTATGACTAGAAACATTCCCCAAAATCAAATCCTCATGATAAGCTACCATAGTTCTCAAACTTTAACATAATACTTCCCAGAGCCCGGATGGCCCTTCACTAGTGATCAGAGCACACTGGGAAGTTGGGATGCCTATGCAGGGACCCATACTGGAAAAAATGAAGATGCACCAATGAAACGAAAATGTAATTTTCCCAGGTACTACTGTTCCAATAATTACTGCCACCAAAGGACTCTCTAGCCACTTAAGATGACCTTTCTTATCTGCATTCACTGTACTAATGGCCTTTGAACATTCTGCCATTATATACACAAGTGCATAGATGTACACTCAGAGGAAGGAGTTTCAAAAACATGAGCTTTTCCATTCTACAGTCATTCTTCAGGTCTAATAACTTTATTTGGCTCTGGTATAGTCATAAAAATGATGTTAACAATCTAATAGCATCCCAATTTTAATGTGATAACTTGGAATATTTTAATTCTCTGAAATTTTGAGTTCACTACAGCAGCTTTTTACTATCTAGGTAAAAACATATTCTTTTAATATTTTACTCCGTTTGCTTACCTGATGGCTTTGGTACCACTGGATAGCCTGTGTGAAGACCTCAATGGCACTATCAATGTCTTCTTCATGGCTGTACATGGTCACTAATGCAGATACCTGGCCATCCAAAGGTATAAATTAATGAATAAAATTCTCCCTTCACTCCCAGAACATAGTTTTTGAAATAATCAATACAGATTGCTAGGGTCTTTGCCAGCGTAGTTACATAAAAATTACTCTTTAGATAGTGCAACTTTATTCCTAACAATACCATGAACAATGATGTTTTCCAAATATGAAGGTAGTTATCTAGTAAATACACCTTTGTTATTAAAGCACTGTTGGTTCACAAATGGTTTGGTAAGTTTGGAAGTTGAAAGTAGGCATTTAGATATGCTTATTCAATAAAATACTGCTGAATGTTCAGGTGTGTGACCAGTGAGGAGCTCCCACCATAGCTACACATGGCTGAACTGCATAACACAAGGAAAAGCCTGCCTAGTGCCTATCAAGGACAGGAAGGAGGTTCAAAGCACTAGAGTGGAGGGGCAGGAAAACAAGGAGGAGCTGTTGGAGATGAGGCTAGAAAGTTAGACAAAAAGGATCTTTAAGAAACACCAGTAAAACTAATAAATGTGTGGCCAGACTAATCAGGAGAGAATGGGGTAGGGGGACAGGACACAAATAACAGGAGTCAGGGATGAGGGAGATTCTACAGATAAAAGAAGATAAGAGACTAAATGAAGAGTGAAATAAAAGACATAAAGAGGAAGTAGGGAGATCTTTTTCAAATGGATGGGAGAACAAGAGATGGAGGGGAGGGAAAGGCGACGTAAAAAAACGATGAAAACAGAGCTTTTGCAAATGTGAAGAGGACCAATGCTGGAGCAGCAGGGAAGGATGTGAAGGGTAGGGGCTGAAAAACAAAAACAAAAACAAAACAAAAAAAGAGGAAAAAAGAATTAAGATGTATTATGTGCATGTATCAACTCCCTAAGATAACTGTGAGTGATCATTACTTATTGCAAATATGTACTAATAAAAACATTGTATATACGAAGTAAAAAATAAAGAGAACTTTGTTTACAACTTCTACTGCAATAAATTCAACATTTTAGATGAAGTGGAAAAGTTTCCTGAAAGGTAATAGAAGATCAGACATAAAATATTAGAAACATCTTATTTTTAGTCATATAGTGTATTGAATTTGTTTCTAATTTTGTCTGTTTGTTATTTTTTGAGACAGTGTCTCACTGTGCAATTCAGGCTGGCCTTGGGCACACTTTGTAGCCCAGGCTGGTCTCGAACTTGCAACAATCTTTCTGCCTCAGCCTCCTGAGTGCTGGGATTAGAGGCATATGCCACCATGTCCGCTTTTGTTTCTATTTTAAAGCAACAAAATCAATCAAGAGAAAGTACTACTACAAAAACATCACACATTTATTGAGTGTTGACTGTAAATGTGCTGTGTTGCAGGACACAAACATGAATAAAACAGATGCACATCCTGCCATCAGAGAATTAGTCTCCACATCGAAACTTCACCTGCTTTCTTAGCTATATTAGTGACCTGAACCTGTCATAGTTTAGTAATATTAAATTTATTGGCTACTATTACCAAATCTCTTTAACTCAAAGAAATCACAGCAACATGGCAAACATGTAGGCAAGGAATTCCCTGTACAGGTGTGAGATTATTTTAGGTCGGTTTTCATTGATCATATAAGGCCTATATGGTAACAGGCACATTTGACTGAATAATAAAACAATAAAAAGCAAAGCACAAAATAAACTTAAATTTATAACAGTTAAGTAACTGTTGTTTTTCTCTCTACTACTTCTACCTCATAAATATATATAAGGAAATAAGTAAAAATTACTTATTTTTAATAATGAACCATCAGATATATAAAGGAACTATCAATTCCACTATCTTTTCAGCCTTGCAATATTTTAGGTGCAAACTCACCATTCCTGGTTTATGCTTTAACTCTTCTATGCTTCTCAATATTAGACATGCTTTGGAAATATTACCTTAAGAGATTAAAAACAAAATCAGCACCATAGTGAAGAAAGTATATGGGGAGTAGGGAAGTTTACTTCTTTGTATCACTTTTCCTTAAGAAAGATATACTGAGTCTTACTATGGAACACATTTTATTTATTTGTTTTTTTTTTTTGAGATAGGGTCTCATCACGTAGTTCAGGCTGGGCTTGAACTACACCCTGGCTGGTCTAGAACTCACAGCAATCCTCCTGCCTCAGCTTCCCAAATGCTACAATTTACAGGCATGCACTACCATGCATGGCTTGTAACATCTCTAAATATACAAGTTTTGGGGTCTTGGGGATAGTGCACACTTTTATAAATAAGGACAATGACTTGTGAGGAAATAACATACCTTGCTTAAGCTCACAAAGAAAGTTAATGGCACAATTGCTACAGAAAAGAAGTCTTACAACTCCCAGCCTGTTGGATTCGAGTTCTCCTTATTAGTCTGAAGGCACCTGAAAGTGGTGATGGCGACCCTTCCCCAACGGCCTTGAAATATGTTGTCATAGAAATGAGTGCAATGGAAAATTTGTGGGGTTAAGATTCTGATTTTTATTTTGTTGAAAACCTCAATAACTTGAACCCTCCATTTTTTAAAACAAAAAATCATGACTGACTCAATAATTTTGAAATGATGAATAAAATAAAATTTGCAAAAATTTGCAGAGATATTAGCAGTTTTAAAGCTTTCATTATTGCCTCATTAGGGAGCCTTTTTAGACATTTTTTTCCTAATTGCCAACTCCTTTCCTCCAATCCATGAAATTTTCATTTCTGTCAGTGTGAGAGCTAAGACTTTGTTGACCATTTCTCAACCCCACTGACAAGGTGTGCTCTACATCAGAGCTGTCTGACATAATTTTCTGTAATGATGGAAATGATCCATTATCTGTGCTATCCAACACAGTGGCCACTAACTGCATGTGCCTATTATATTTCTGAAAGGTGGCTAGCACACCTGAGGAAATAAAATTTTAATTTTGTTTAATTCTGATTAATTTAAATTTAGCTACAGTGGCTAGCAGCTAGTGTACTAGACAACACAATTTTAGATAATCACTCAAGGTTGGTTCAAAATAGCAGCCAAAACACTGGCAGTTCTCTTGCTAAGAATCAAGCATCAGTTATTAAATTCTATAGATGACCAAGTATAAATGAAGATAAAAGGCTAAGCTAAGAAATACTGGAAAATAAAATGAAAAGCAATCCCTCTCTTATTCACACAAATATTACCAAGTGACAGACATAAAAGCATTTTTCACACATGACATACTTAGGAAATCTGAGTGAAGTATGGTCTTTTAGAACAGAGGAATTTTTTCTTTTTTCTTTTTGGTACCAGAAATTGAACATAGGACTTTGCACTTGTCAGGCAGGTGCTGTGCCACTGAGTTATATTCCCGGCCCCAGAAAAATCTTTTCCTCTACTGACCTTCAATGAGCAGACTGAGGTTCATTCTCATGATTTAGGAAAATCTCAAAAAAAGGTCACTACTAAATGGTGGAGATCACACAGCCTATTTCAATGTTTGAGACAACAATAATTATGTTTTAACATCTTGCAAACAATTTTAAATCAAATATTAGTACCTTGAGAAATTTTCAACTGTGCCATGGTCAGCTTAATTTCAGCTGCATTTTCTGGATGTTGATCTGAAAATTCCTAAAATATTTTTAGTTGGAAAAGAAAAAAGTCACGATTATCTACACAACTACAGACATTACAATTATTTATCTCTGCTAACATATTTCTCAAGTATTAAACCCAGTTCACGTCAAAATCTTAATTTGGAAAACATTTTGACATCCCTTTTGCTTTATATAAGGTATCCTCTGAAAGTATAATCTATTAGCAAGTTTCCTGAAAGTTACTAATAAAGAAACAGTAAGGACTACTGCATAAACTGTAGTGTAAGGAAATGAAACAAGGCTACCTGATACTTCATTAAAATTTCAAGCATAATGTCCTCACCTGAAGCACTTCTATTGCTTTTGTGTGCTGTTTTTCCCGGCAGAGCTGGGCAGCTTGGATTAACACAGGCAGAAGGTGCTCTGGACTTTGGGACTGTAAACCAGCAGATATTTTGCGACATTGCTCTGCCTAAATAGAGAACCAGTTTAACGCATCATTCTCCATTTTTTCTTAAAGAAAAATTTCCACTTACTGAGTTTAAACTGTTATGGTTGATACACTGTGTCAACTTGAGAAATCTAAAAGTTTAAGGAAGTAACTCAGCAGCTCTACATCCTAGGGTATAGAGTGCTCTAGGATGCTGTTCATTGCATGGACTTTTGAAAAGTTCAGAAGTTTAACTAAGTGACTCAGCAGGGGACCCGGGTCCTCACTTTGTAAACATCCTGAGCCTGTGAAAGAAAGAGGGCACTGAGACAGTGCTAGTGCTACACTCACCGGAGGGTGAGTAGTCTGCATACAATATAAGGTAAGAGAAGAAAGAGGCTTGCTCTCTTCTTTTGCTCTTAATGCTTTTCCTGTCTTCTGCTGCCTTGAACTGTTGACCCTCAGTCACACACCCTGCCTTCGACCCAGCTAATTATGGACTGAGACCTCCACAAACTGAGCTAAATAAACTTTTTTCCCCTTAATTTTAGGTGTTGGGTATTTTGTCTCAGCAATGAGAGAAAAGTAAGATAAACTACGAGTTCTAAAAACCTGTAACTAATTCCAAACATTCACTTGAATGTCTAAATCCCAGATTTTTAAAAACACACATCAAGTATTAAAAATCACAAAAGACATAAAATATTAATAACTCGCCTCAGTCTTTTTTTTTTTTTTTTTTGGTGGGTAGAGGGAATCAAACTCAGGACCTCATGCTTGCCAGGCAGGCACTGTGTCATTGAGCTATATCCCCGGCCCTCAATCCAGCTTTAAATAGTAACATTACTGTTCCACTCTCCCACTAAAAATGTGTTTTAGACAAGTATGAATTCAGAATTAGAATACACATACTAGAATTAATCTCTTTAACATTCATAACTTGTGATCATGCCCAATTAAAATGGAAGAGATCTTAAATCTACAATCATAATTGTCATTTTTGATGAATCCATTTTAATCCAGAGAGTAAAAATAAAGTAATGAGAAAGTCATCTCATTTAAGATACTAGTGTATGTCTTCTTTCTCTTAAAAGCCATTGACCTATTTTATATAGAACTGGGTAAGTTACTTGTTTAAAAAATAAAATCTATGACACAAGATTCTGAAGGAAGACAAAATATAAACAAACAAACAAAAAATAGCTTAAAACTAATACACCCATTATACCTCATATGCTACACAAAGGTTGAGCCAGGCAACCAGAGGGCATATTACCTACCTGATTTGTGTACATAGCAAGTAAAGCTTTGTTAAATTCTATAGCTTGCAGTTGTTTCTTGGAAAGCTTAAATTCTACTCCTTCTGCATTGGTTAATTTCACCTTCTTCTTGGAGTCAAAGACATTTTGGTCCTGACCAAAAAAAAGTTCATTCACCATTAACAAAATATCTAACTTCAACTCTTGTAACATTCTGTGGCCTTACTTATTTTATATAAACACAAAAGAGCTTGGATAGATCTACCTGGTTGGGGTCCCTAAAGTTTTTTTTTTTTTTTTGTGCGGTACCAGGGAATGAATTGATAACCTTGCACCCGTCAGGCAGGAACTTAAGCCACTGAGCCAAACTCTCGGGCCTACTTTTTTTGAGAGTGTTGCAGTGTTCAGGCCAGCCTCGCTCACGCTGTAGCCGAAACGGGGCTCGAACTCACAATGCTCCTCCTACCTCAGCCTCCTCAGTGCTGAGATTAAAGGCATGTACCACCACGCTCGGCCTGGGGGCCCTAAATTAATAAAATGCATATACTTGTCTTGGGTTCTTGGTTCGCAGATATAAGAAAAACTCTCTGCAATTCAAATCCTCTAGTATACAGACTTTTACATCACAATTCAGCCCCACTCCTCTTATAGCCTTCTAATGCAGGGTTCCTCTCTGCAGGTATGAAAAGGTGAAAGTGAGCTGCTCTGAAGGGAAGGAGAACAAGACTTCTCTGTTACGTTTCTACTATTAACTGCCTGTTTTGAGTTTTTTTCAAGGAAAACTACCTACTGTATCTAGTACTATTCTGAATAAAAAATCAGAATTATGGTTGAGAGTATATGGCTCAGTCATAGTCAAACCCAGGGCCTTTTGCAAGGCAATCCCCAGTACCAAAGGGGGAGGAGATTAGAAATAAGTATTTGTGAATTGGTGAAAATTCAATGTATAAAGTACATTTAGATGGAGTTAGTTTTTCACACACTCTATCACAACTGTACATTATCAGAGAAAAAGAATTTGTTCTGATAAACATTTCAAAACTCATAAACATAGGCAGGTTCACATTTCTGTCCAAATTCATTTTTAAATTTTTATTTCTTTATTTGGTGCCAGGAATCAAACTCAGGACCTTGCGCTTGCCAGGGAGGCACTTGTGCCGCTGAGCTGTATCTCTGGCTCTGCTCAAATTCAAATGTCAGCACCAATGTTGAGAAACCTAATGCTAATGACCATCCCCTTAAAGGCCACTATCTCACATCTGAGAACCCTCAGCACTTCTGCAATCAGAGGAGAGAGGCATTACAAGGGAGATGCTCTGGAGTCAGACACTGGACTCTAAATCTTACTTCTACCTTTTACTGGCTATGATATTACACAAATTATTCAACTTCTTTCAGACTCAGATTATATTCCTATAAACTGGAGATAAGAACTACCATCTAAAAAGATTACTCTGAGTATAGATGTCACCTGAAAAATCACATGGCATATCAAGAGAAATCAAACGTTAGATACTTATTTTCTATTGACTAGTATTTCAAATCTGAACTTGAAATCTTTTTCCATTAACACAATGTTCCAAATGTTGCATAATCTGATTAGCACTGTAGTTCAAGTTAGGATGGCCTATATACCCACTGTAACATTTTACACAGGGTGGAAGGGTAAGACAGGATACAGCACTTGCTTATGTCTCACTGCCCCCCAAAAAAATTCAAAAGAAAATTGAAAATTTGTTCATTCAGACTCAATAGACGAATAAATAATGTAAAACATGTATACATTTAAAAGTTCAAACAAGTTACACCTTTAACAAACAGAGATTCCCCATATTATAATAAACTGGGCCAAGAAGAATATTTTAAAGTCCAGGGTCTACAAGCAAAAAAAGGTTTTATAACTCAAATATGCACTATGGAATCATCAACATTATGAAAGTTAAACAGTATTCTCAAACGTGATTTTTGTTACATTTGAACTTTTTTTTCTGTCATGGAAAAAAGAACACTTATCATAGAATAAATCTGGAATAATCTGTTCTTCATATAAAGTGTATGGAAAGCCATGGATACTGCTTACCTTATTAATAGTAATGATGTTATTTGCAATTACAGCTAGTAATCCCACATCTGTTGGCCTGTGAACAAGAAGCAGTAGTTAAAACTGAACAAACTTTCAAAAAGAAATCTTATCTCCTCTAAAAGATACTTCATTTGTAAAGCTCACTTACTTGAGTTTTATTATCTGATTGTAAAGCTGCAAAGCCTCCTCTGTACGACCCTGAAGCTGCAGGATATAGGCCATCTGACCATGAATGATGGCCAGTTCTGCTTGTGGGTCTTCTTCTGTCCCATCCTAAGCAAAAGAAGAAACATTTTTTTCCTTGTGCACATTTTCCAAACTGATCTATATATTTTATACCAACTAAAATAATATGAAAGATATACAATCCTTGACAAGACATGCAATTTCAGGAATTTCACTGTGAGTCAGTTCTTTAAAATTTAAAACTGCCATTTCAGGAAAAATGGCAAAAAAATCTTGAAAGAAGATGACAACAAATTTGGCAATACCAAGTATTGGTCATTATTACTTCTAAAGCCCAAGAAAGAAAAAAATAATGTAAGAAAACTAAATGCAGGTTTAGCTTTTTACAATATCCCTAAGTTCTAGAAATACAATTTTCTCTTAACATATTTTAAAAATGATTTTGGTCGATTCTACCATAACTTTACTAACCACATTACAAGTCTAAAGTTTGGGTTTGACAACAGCAGAATACTTACAGAGTCTTCTGAAAATGATTGCCGGCAAAGATCTATGGAAGATAAATTGTTTTAAAATTAGTATAACTGGCCAATTCCCATTCCTTTTAGCATATCTAAAAGCAAGAACTAAACTGAGAAAATTTAAAAACAATCTTAACAAGAAACAAATTTAAAATTTATGTTAACATCACATACAATATAAATACTATTGGTCCCTAGTTGGGTGTGATGGCGTACACCTAATAATCAAGCATTCTAAGAGGCTGAGATAGGAAGACTGAAATTTGAGTCCATTTGGGCAATTAGTAAGGCCCTATCTCCAAAAGAAAAAGCAAAACAAAACAAAACAAGTGTGGGAAGCTGGAGATGTAGCTAGCTCAGTGTGAAAGCTCTGGCTTCAGTTTCTAGTAACCTCCCCCCATACACTAAAAAATAAAGATAAAATAAAACAGTTTCCTGATTATCAGTCTCTAGTACTTTTCCTTTCATTTGCATTTTCCATGCTGACATTTTTTAAATGTCATTTTAAATGTCATTTTGTAGTAAGTGTTGATTGCAAAAACATAATTACAGAAAAATGTGAAGATAGTAATCGTACCACCTAGAAAGAAACACTGTTAAAATTTCAGCTATTTAGTTATTATATAAATTTACATTTTAAAATCAAGTTGAACTATTATACATAATATATATATATTTTTTTCTTTTTTTTTTGGGTACCGAGGATCGAACTCACAACCTCATGCTTGCCAGGCAGGCGCTTATGCCACTGAGCTAAATGCCTGGCCCTCTACATACTACATTAACTCTTCTTCCATTTAATACTATGGACATCTTTATGTTATAATAAATATGGGTCAATATTATTTTTTACATTATTAAATTACTGCATGGCAATTTATTTTGAAATTCCAGTAAATTATAGCTAATCCTCCAATGGCATAGAAACTTAGGCTCTTTCTAAAGTTTGTTCTTATATATATCATTTTAATTAAGTCATAGATACATACATGAATTTACCAAATAAGTTCCCTTTTTTTTTGGTACCAGGGATCGAACTCACAACCTTGTGCCTACCAGGCAGGCTCTTATGCCACTGAGCTAAATCCCCGGCCCTAATTTTTTTTTTTTTTTTGCGGCACCAGGGATCAAACTCACAGCCTCACGCCTGCCAGACAGGCGCTTATGCCACTGAGCCAAACTCCCAGCCCTAGTTTTTTACGCTGGGTTGCACTATGTAGCTCAGGCCGGCCTTGCGCTCGCGTTGTAGCCCAAGCGGGCTCAAACTCACAATGCTCCACCTACCTCAGCCTCCCGAGTGCTGGGATTAAAGGCATGCACAACCATGCCCAGTGCCGGCCCTATTTTTTGAGACAGGGTCTCACTATGCAGTTCAGGCTGGCCTTGAACTTGCTTTGTAGCACAGGCTGGCCTCGAACTGGCAGCAATCCTCCTGCTTCAGCCTCCAAGTGCTGGGACTAAAGGTGTGCACCACCATGCCCAGCTCCAAATAAGTTCCTTAACATAAATTTCTAGAAACAGAATTCATGGGTCAAAGACCATGCAAACCTTTAAATCTCACACATCACCAAACTGCCCAATGTGAGGTCTAGACCACTTTTACACTTAAACCTGCATGGTAATGCTCTTCTGTATCAGTGTCAATCCTGGCATGACCAAGAAATTTCTCTTTTTGAGACAGGGTTGCACAGGTTCATTTTGAACTCTTACGTAGGGGCAAATGATCCCCACCCTGTTTGTCTCCCAAGTGCTGGCATTTAAGAACATGCTACCATAATCTGTAAAATTTTATTCTTTACTTACTTATTTGTGATGCTGAGCACCAAACCCAAGGACTCCAGCATACTAGGCAGGCACTCTAATAGTTATATCCCTAGCCCCTAAATTCTAGTCCTTAAAAAGATTTTTCTTATGACACTCTGATCTTTTTTAATTTATCCTTTGAAATTTAACAGTTAAAGCAGATCCCATTTCACCTTTTTTTCATTCCTCATCATTCACTGAAGCCCCGACAACATCATTTTTAGTTTCCCCAGATAATGTATACAGAAGAAAAGTCTAAACGTTTCAGGAGCCAAGACCAGACACAAATGTCATTTTGTTTTCTTTTCTGCCCTCCCTTATTTCCTTTCATCCTTCCTTGTTGGAGCTGGGATTTAACCTAGGGCCTTGTATGTGCTAAGCTCATGCCCTACCACTGAACTACACCCCTGAACCTCACTTTTTCCTTAATTAAAAGCTTTAAAGCACGTAAATATTGCACATAAAAACATACTAGAGTTAAAAATGTGCTTGAAAGGTGCTGTAAATGCATAATGTAGTGTACACTGTTGCACACATATGCTGAGGCAAACCATATTATGACCAGCCAGAGTAGAAATAACCGAACAGTACTAATAATAGTGAATGCTTTACTGCATGTCTTGTACTGTTGACATTAAGTCTCTTTATTTACATGTAACAATCCTAACAGTTTGCTCAAAAAGCTAATCTTCAACATTCAAATTTTAAGGCAGAGTAAATTTAACATGGATAAGTGGACTGCCTCAGTGATTAGACAGAAATAGAGACAGTCAAAAAGAGAGTCCAGATGAACTCTTGAGTAACTCACACTGCCTCAGTACTATTTCCATCTAATAATTTTGTAAACACCCAATGTGAGTTTTGGAGGTACTCTACAAGTTGTATCCACATTATATTAACAGTAACCTTAACAAACTTCCAACCTTCTGCTTTCCGTAGGATTTTCATTGCCTGGTTCAGCTGGCCTTGTCCTATCAGTGCACATGCGGTATTGTAGCACAGTTCATGGGTGCCCTCTTGGAGGCCCAGGTTCTCCTGTCATGGAGTAGAACACCAGTCAAACACCAGGCATGAGGATTATTCCATGGTTGCACAGGTGCATGAGAATACTCACTGGAACCACTTTTTCCCAGTTGCTCTGAGCTGCAACAACTGCTGAAAGATTTGTTTTCCTCTCCTCATCATAATCATCTTGGGAATTTCGGACGAGATCTCTATACACAGCTAAGCATTCATCATAGCGTTCCAAACGGTATAGCTAAACAACAAAAAACAAGTAAAAAAAAAAAAAATTCAGGACAGGGGATATAGCTTAGAGGCACAGTGCCTTCCTGGCAGGAGCAAGGTCCTGAGTTCAATTACTGGTGCTAAAATAAATAAATAAATAAACAAATAAATAAAATCAAAGAAGACTGATAATAGCGTTATGAGTATAACATCATACTTATGGTCTGAGAAATCACTAAATGAGAAATCTAATTCAGCATAATGCAGGCAATCATATGTTTATCTTTTATAACATTTAAACTGGTTCTCTATGGTATGATACTTTCAAAAACAATGCATCATTACTATATTTCAGATTTGAAAGTATGATTTCACTTAGAAAAGTAATTTGTAAAGCCAGGCACAGTGAGATTCCAAGGCATGAGAATCCCACATTGGAACCTGGCACCGGTAATTTAGTAACTAGTGAGACCTTGTCTCAAAATAATGGTGATATAGCTCAGTGGGAAGTGAAAAGCCCTTCATTCAATTCCCATTACAGTCAACAACAAAAAAAAAGAAAGGAATTTTCTTTTTACCTTCCTTCTTGAAATCTGTTAAGTACCTAAATGGGTTGTTAAAAGAAATTTTATCTGAATCTGAATTACAATAAAAAATTACCATAATACAAAATAATTACTAATCCTCAGTAAATAGGGACAAAATTAAATATTAACATCATAATTATTTCATAGAATTCATGATATATAACCTTTATTTCTGTTTCTCAGAATCAGCTATTGTACAGAGTAATCTCAAAAACTCATTTCTGCTTATCTATTCAAGTTGTTCTTTTTTAAAAATTTTTTTTAAGGCCTGGGAGTTTGGCTCAGTGGCTTAAGGGCCTGTCTGGCAGGCATGAGGCTGTGAGTTCGATCCCCGGTTGCCGTAAAAAAAAAAAAAATTTTTAATGGCGGCAAAGTTTCACATTTATTAAACATAGCAGAGAAACAGAAGGGTAGGGAAAAAACAGGCTCTTCAGAGCAAGTTTGGGCCAAGTAAAAAGGGAAGAAAATATAAAAATAAAAAATATACCCTATAGTATAGGGTGGGCTATCATGAAAATGGTGTGACAGTCTATTCAAACTGGATTTTTTGGGTTTTTGAGACAGGGTCTCACTATGTAGCTCAGGCTGGCCTTGAAAGTGCAGTAATACTCCTGCCTCAGTTGTCTTTTTAAAGGCATGAGAAGGCTGTCTTAGATGGACTCTCAGACATAGGATGCACTCAAGAGTGGAGTGCAGTGCTCAGAGAAATGTGGCACCAGTCAGTTGGGAACTGGGGTCCTTGGTGTGTTCTGGGAGGTGGAAACCTGTGGAATTTGGTAATGTAGTCTTCCAGGGTGGGAGAGGATGGGACAGGCTAGTGAGATAACGGTCTCTTCCTAGGGAATTCACAAGGGAGGCTGCTCCACAGGCGAAGAGGCTCATATGAGAGTGAAAGGGAATGGGCAGATCCCTCTGAGCCAAGAGGGAGTTGCCCAGGTTTGCCGTTTCGCAAAAAGAAAAAAAGTAAATAAACCGGGGTTGTGCCCCAGAGCTGCCATTTTTTTTAAAGCACAATTTTTAAAATCTTGGTCTCCTTTCTACCTAACTTTATTTCTTCATTTCCCTTTCTGAGACTTCGGTCCCAGTCTTAAGGAGTTGCAAAATCAAGCTGTCCTTACAGGAGAGTAACAACCCTCTGGGTTAATTTGCCTACTAGGTACAACAGAGATTGGTACCAACCAGCAACCCCAAAATTTAACCAGTTGTTATGGTTGATACATTGTGTCAACTATAGCAGTTTAACTAAGTGACTCAGCAGGGAGCCAGGGTCATTACTTTGTAAACATCCTTAGCCTGTGCAAGAGGAAGGCACAGAGATGGCCAGTGGTACACCCATCCAGATGGGGTGATAGCCTGCTTACAATATAAGAGAGGAGAAGGGGCTTGCTCTCCCCTCTCTTTTGCTCTCACTGCTTTTGCTGTCTTCCACCACCTTGAAGTGTTGCCCGTGCCACGCCACCCTGCCTCGGAGCCAGTCAATTATGGACTGAAACTTTCACAAACTGAAACCTTTCCTTCTTTAATTTTGGGTGCTTGGTATTTTGTTTCAGCAATGAGAAAAAAGTAACCAAGACACCAGTTCACACATTTCTGCCCTCTTATCAACAGTATCCCTATTTTATATCATTTCATTTTAAAAATTTATTTATTTTTGAGAGAGTCTTGCTATGTAATACAGGTTGGCCCTGTACTCACTATGGAGCCCAGGTTAGTCTCACACCCAAGGTGATCCTCCTACCTCAGCCTCCTGAGTGCTGGAATTACAGGTGTGCATCACCACACCTGGCCTACCACTTTCAAATGAAGATCAAAAGGAGGAAATGTGCTGGGCATGGTGGTACATGAGTATAATCTAAACTATCTGAGAAGATATATCAGAAAGATTATAAATTTGAGGCCAGTCTCAAATTTGCCAGCAATTCAGCAAAGCTCTGTCTTAAAATAACGATATCTTTAAAAAGACCCGGTGTATAGCTCAATGGTAGAATGCCCCTAGGTCTGATCTCCAATATTGGGGGGAAAAGTGTTCACAACTCAAGAACTGGTTTGGCGGGTAATTTGTCAGAACTTCAGGATGGGCTGAAGAACAACAGGTGTTCAAAGCAGTACTCACCACCTGTCCATATAGCTCCTTTAGCTTGTCTGTCTGCTGGCTGGCACTTTCTATTGTCTTCAAGGCATTTTCAATTCTGTTGAGCCTATACTCACAATATGCTTTCTCAAAGGAGAGAGAGTTACTGAAGAAGAAAAAACAGATAGCTGATCATTATCTCTACAAAATAGAACACTCTAGATCCTCCTGTAAGTACCTGGGATGTGTTAATTTATTCAATCCCTACAACAACAGGGAACAAAGGGAACAAAGGTCAGTGACTTATCCAAAAATCAAACAGGCTTGGAAAGTTCCAGAAAATATAAATCCATTTCCCTAGTCTCTCCCCCATTCATGGCTATTAAGACAATTATTGCCCTTATGAAAATAACACTGAAGGGCTGGGAATGTGGCTCAGTGGTAAAGCTCTTGCTTTCCATGCACAAGGCCTTAGGTTTGATCCTCAGCACCACATACACACACATAACAAACCAAACACTGAAGAAGGTAATTATGAATCAATAAAATAACCACCTTAGAAACAAGGTCAATCTGAACACTTAAATGACTATTTGATAAATTCTTTATATTTATTAATAAAATAACTATGTATGATGGTGCAAACCTATAATCCCAGCACTCTTGGAGGCTGAGGCAGAAGGACTTCAAGTTCTTGACTCAGCCTGGGAAATTAAGCAAGATCCTGTGTGAAAAAAAATAAAGGGCTGGGGATGCAGCTCAGTACAAAGGCCCTGAGTTCAATCCCTAGTACTACACATGCAAAAAAAGCCCCAAAAAACAAAAAACAAAACCTGTTAATAAAATAATAATCTTTGATACTTCCTGTAACATTCAAGAAGCAAATAATCAGCAAATAAAAAATAACTATAAGTAAAAGAATACAATACTTGTAATCTAACAACTGGTAAGTATACAACTAAGGAAGTAACATTTATAAACTGGACATGGTGGTACACACCTATGTTCTCAGTACTCTGGAAGCCTGAGGCAGCAGGGTGGCCAGTTCCAGCCCAGCCTAGGCAACTTAATGAGATCTTGTCTCAAAACAGAAAAAAAACTAAAAAACAACTAAAAAATTAAAACAAGTCATTTTGAAGTTTCAACCACAATCTCTGAAGAAAAACATCAAAGCAAATACCAATATTTTCTTACCTAACAGATTATTTGGAAAATTTCCTAACTCACAAAATCTAGTAGTTGAAATTTTATCATAAACATGTCTGATAGCAGAAAGCAGCGGCCCTTTTATTTTCAACAGTTTTTTTTTTTTTTTTTGAGAGAGAGGATTTCATTACGCAGTTCAGGCTGGTCATGAACTCACTTTGTAGCCCAGGCTGGCCTTGAACTCACAGTAATCCTTCTGCCTCAGCCTCCCAAGTGCTGGAATTTCAGTAACATGCCACAACACCCAGCTTTTAATAAAGTTTTAAAATTAGTTTTCAGTTTGCAATATATTTGTATGGCTTGGTTATATGAAAACAAGATAGACACCAATGTTTTATATTCATTGCTATCTAAATCTAACTGGCTCCTCCCACCCTCTGTAAGTGACTGTTCTTAATTTGTATCTCTCCTCCCAGTGTTTTTGCAAATACAATAGATATATAAATCTTATAGACTCCTCCTCTTACAAAAGGAAGTATACTACATACTGTTCTCTACCTTATACGCCATAATCCCTTTAAGAATATGCTGTGAAGCTAATTTTCATACTTATTTCTTCTGAGGCCCAGTCACAACTGTAAAGAAAAGTTAGCTGAGTGTGCTGCTGTGCACTCGCAGTTCCAGTTATTTGGGAGACTGAGGCACAAGATCACTGAGCCCAGGAGTTCAAGCCTAGCCTGGGCAACATAATGAGGCCTCATCTCAAAATAAATTGATTAATTCAAGCAAAAAGAAAATTAAGAGTTTGGTGCGGGGATACATGCTTATAATTTCAGTACTGAGGGAGGCTAAGGCAGAAGAAACACAAGTTTGAACGTAGCCTGGGCAACTTACCAAGATCTTATAAATTAAAACAAAACAAAACAAAACACCATTAACAAAAAAAGGACTGGGGTATAATCCTCAGTACCAAAATTAAGAAAAATCAAACAACAGTAACAATTCAGAATAGAAATTCACATTCTGTGAAATGATAAATGAATTTTTAAAAACTGCTATATAAAGATTGTTAAAGAATTCTTGTCACTGAAAGATCTGGGCCTTAAATCATACTTACCTAAATAATTCTCAAAATTTTTTTGGTTTTTTGAGACAGGGTCTCACTATGTAGCCCCAACTGGCCTCAAATTCATTCACATGGCACAGAGGCCAGGGTAAGATTGCCATACCATCCTAAAAAGCTCTCTCAACTTAGATGCTTAAATGATCTATATTTACACATCCCTGCCCTATATTTCCTGCTTTCTGTACTTTTAAAAAATCTCCTCCTGAGTTGTTATCCCCATATCTTCCACGGAGTCTTGTTACATTTAGGTCTCACATTCCTCTACAATTCACCCCCTTCTTGATTCAAAGGGAGGGTGAAGTGTGTCAGAGAAGTGTCCCTAAGGAAAAAAGGACACAAGTTACAATTGCTCCTTCCAGTTTCAGGAACACTACTGTCAAGCAAAAGAAAAACAAAAGCAAAGAAAGGTAGGTCAAAAATTTGTAAACAGTGCCAGTTGTGTGTGTGTATGGTGAGCACGTATCTGTAGCCCCTGCACTTGGGAGGCCATGGTAGGAGCATCCTGATTTCAAGGACAGCTGAGGCTATGTAGTGAGACCCTGTCTCAAACAAACAAACAAATACAACAACAACAACAAACCAACAAAGAGGTTATAGTTGTAATAAAATTATTATTTCTGAATCACTTACTTGGCTAAAACTTTGGTATGTGTATTGATGACATTCAAGGCTTCCTTGAAACTTCCATTCTGAATAAGGCAGACCACTTTACAGTGCAGGGCAGTCACATCATCCTTGTTGATCTGTAGTACTGAAGAATGATTTTAGGAAAGTCACTTTTACTAAATATTCTCATCCCCACCTTAGGAAGCTTCATTCCTAATTTTATTGCATTAGAAATGATTAGTCAAAGTAGCAACACAAACAAAAACCTCTCCAAATATCTTCTTTTCTCCTTCATTTGAACTTAAATGACAATAAGGAGTTATAGATTAGATTTTCAGTGAGGAACAAACTCCAAAGCTGCAGGTACCAAAAATGCACAGTGAAATAAAACAAGAAAAAAGCTATTTCTCCAGCTTTTTCACCTAAGGAAACACAGTACATCTGACATATTTCATTACCTTACAGGAAGAGAAAAAAGTTCATGTAGAATTTGGAACCAAATGACTTTGAAATAGGTCAAGCTTGCCATAAATGGTCAAATTTCAGTTTTCTAATTTCTATATGTATGAAAACATTATTTTACAAGGTTATCAAGAACATGAAATGCAAATATTCTAGAAAAACTCTTACACACTATGAAGTACAACACAATCACACTTATCTTGCTGCCAGCGTTTCCAAAATCATTCACAATTCCCCTTTTCACCTAAGGTGACCAAAGAAAGTACAAGGAAGGACTCAAGCAATCAAGTTTCAGTGCTAACAGCACTGTTAAGTGTCAAAATGACTAGGATCATTGTTGCCCTTATTTGTGGGCAACTCCGATTCCAATTCACAGCCTGAGAATCAAAGGAATTTCTACCTATTAATATGTACTGCTGAACAAATTCACAGCCTTTTTGATTGAAGAATTCCTGCCAAACACTACACTGCTACTAAGTATGTAACACTGGTTGGAGGCCTAGCTAAAGTCTAAAGTTAATGCAAATAAATTTAGGAATCAATCAATTCTAATTAGTATTTTTCTCAGTGTCTGAAATGACCAACAGCATACTGTAGGCACCATTACTCTTTTTCACATCAAGCAATAGGTTGTTAAAAATGATACGGATTTGTATGTTACTGCCATGCCTTTTATGCTATTCCTGCTTTGCACAGCTAAACTGTTTCGGTAATTACAGTCCACATCTAACACACACAGGTTGCATCTTCGGTAGAAAAGAACAGAGCAATATGATACGTGACCCCACTATAGTTACCTATGTACAGAACCTCACACCGAAGTCAAGTTAAAACTTGAAATTACCATGTTAGGAGCAACAAAGAAGGCCCAACTTTTCTTCCGACATTATTCCAAAGGTTAGTGGTCTCGTACACACATATTTTCTGGTTAAAAGACACTGGGGAGATTTCATGTGTAGAGGTGAAGGGCCTGAGTACGCGCGGGCCCTCTCCTGCGGTCCAATCTGCACACCTTCCACCTAGTCACACCGGCTTGTGAATTACGTGTCCCAGGCAGGTTCCTCCCTCCGCCCGCAACACGCTCCCTCAGCAATACCTGTCATGGTAACTACGACCAGGGGAACGTAAAAAGGCAACCTGGCAAATCTGCGAAATAACGCAGTAGATGAGTCAAATAAAACAGTTTGGAAGAGGCTCTGAGTGCTGCGGTCTCTTTAAATCCCTCCCTCGCGTCCCGCGGCGGCGAAGGGAAAGTACACGTGGCTCTAAGCAACCCAAGACCCCGAATTGGCTGGTGGGGCGCAGAGGCGGCGACCCGCACCCTGCCGGCCTGGGGCCCGAGCAGGGAGGACGCGGGGGTCTCTACCCGAGGTGGCCGCGCGCGCCGGAAACAGGCGGCATCCTCCCACCGGCCGAGCCAGCCCCGGCGCCCCGCCAACACTTACGTTTGTTGACAGTCTTCAGAGCGCGCGAGAAGTCGCCGTTCTGTCCATAACGGTTCACTTCACTCCACAGCGCAGGCACCGAAACCCCCCCACTGCCGCCGCTCGCCATCTTTGCGAAGAGGGGGCGGGACCGGGCGACCTCTGCCCCGGAAGAGGATCCCCATGTTGGCCAAGCGGAGGAGGAAGCTGGAGGTTGCTAAGCGTCGCGGAGTCAGTCACCATACCTGAGTTAGTGTCGGAAAGGAGAGGTTTGCATGAGGTTTGGGATATGCCTTACTCGAAGGTGTCTGGAGGAAAGAGGTGTGGGAGAGGGGATAGGGAGTCGTGTTTCACCAAAGTTTCGGTCCAAAGCAGCGTGTTTTCCCGGGTGAGCGCTGTGGTCAAGGCGTGACTGGGGGACGGCCCGTGAATAAAGTCTATACAGCGGTAAGTAAAGGAAACTGGAGGGAGTCATTTGAAGAGGAGCAGAGAGTCTCGGCTTGCGGTGGTGACTGGGAATAAATACCAGAACGAGAAACTGGCATTTGAGGAGGATTTCATAAATGATTAGGTGAACAATGGCTTGCTTCTGGGGAAAGTGAAGGATATTCTGGCACAGAGGTGAACTTGACAGAAGGTTCTGGAAAAGAAAAATCCCCCAGTGCGAAGCACATTGGGCGAAAACCTCTTGGGTGCCCTTTTGGCATTAAGGCTGGAGGGGTACTGAGGTGATTTTCTGACTAGTTGCCTCACGTTAAACAAGTTACTCAACTTCTTGGAGTCTCTTTTTCCCACTGTAAAGTAGGAATACAATAGATGGGTGATAGGCCTGTAGTCTCAGCACTCTGGGAGGCTGCAGGAGGATCACAAGTTAGAGCAGAGCCTTGTCAACTTAGACTCTGTCTCAAAAGTGGGGGAGGGGAGGAGAGTAAGATGGGCTCAGGGCAAAGCCCTCTGGGCTTCTCTCTCAGTATCATCAATAATAGTTTCAGTGATAAAAGATAATTCATGCATCTGACAGTTACCACAACACATGCGCATAATGAATTTATGGCTTGTGTAAGACCCAAGTATGAAGATGTGCTCGACTGCAAGGGAATGGATATGTATTGGGTACAGGACATTTTTATTGTTCTACTCTGTAGACATGTCTCTTGTCATGATCATTACAACACCTGTCACTTCCTCTCTCCCCCAACAATTAACTCCTTTTTATCCTTGTATTTAAGAGTTAAGATTTGCTTCTTAGAAGAAACTTTGCACACTGGCCAGCATTCTGGTTACACTGTTACAAAGTGCTGTATTTCTGCTTTTGTGTGGTGACTGATGTCCAAGCTAAGGCCTTATCCCTTAGCTACATCCCCAATCCAAGGCTACTGCTACTTCTGAGCACTGATCATCCTTGCCAAACTTGGGCCTTGCTCACTCTGAATGGCTTACAGTTCTTTGAGGCCAAGACACCATATTGATTTTATTTACTACAGTATGACTGGAATATAGCACATCACCTTTCTTTTTCTGCTTTCTTGAAACAGGATCTTGCTATGTAGTTCAGGCTGGCCTTGAACTCACTATGGAGCCCAGGCTAGCCTTCAACTTGCAGCAGTCCTCCTGCCTCAGACTCCTGAGTGCTGGGATTATAGTCACGCATCACCATGCGTGGGATCACCTGAGTACCTAATTACTTAACTTGTAAATTGAATGACATTTGCTTCATAATACTTGCTTATTTGTGAATTGCAGCAGAAACTGTTCAGCTTCTGGCTATGTCATATGGTCCCTGCCACATTTCATGTCTGTCAGGGTAGTACAAAGTTAGCATTGAAGGCGAAGAGAGTATAATCTGTGCCAGAGAATATAATCTGTGTATTAGGAGCCAGAGAATATAATCTGTGTATTAGCAAACATCATGATAAAAGCTTTGGACTTTCACTGACTACAGCTGTTAAGAGTTTTCAAGCCAATCATGCCTAAACACTGATACCTTAAAGGATGAGTGTTTCAGATAACATTTAATACTCAAAATTTTGTTTAAATTTTTCTAAGATTTTGTAGGTGCCACTGGATTTTCCCAGTTGTTTTTAACCACTCTTCTCCCCTCTAAGAGCTAATAGTTTAACAGCATGTTTCTAACCTTTTAGAACATAGATTTTTTACCAAGATACTTGACATTTGGTGAGGCTTTCCTTCTATGGTTTGTCCATGGTGCTTTGTTCTCTCCTACCCTCATGATAAACTCCAAACTATGGGGTGCAGCATGTAATGTTCTTTGTGATCTGGATTGTGCTTGCCACTTCTCCATCCATATTGGTCTCATTACTGTACTTGCTGGGTTACCTTTTCTGTTGCTGTGACAAGATACCGAAGGATAATCAACTTACAGGGAAGAAAGATTTACTTTGGCTAATGGTTTAATGGTTTCAGAGATTTCAGTCCATGGTAGTTTAGCTGTTGCTTTGGGACGTGTGGCACTGCAGTACAGCATGGCAGAGAGTATGTGGTAGATAAGAGCTGTTCACTTCAGAACCCCAGGAAGCAAAAAAGGGACCAAGGTCCTAATCATTTTTAAGGATGACCTTACTGTCAATGTAGATCCAACCCACCTTCTAAAGGTTCTGCCACCACCCAATAGTGCCAAAGACTTGCAGCCAAACCTTAACACTCAAGATTCGAACTATAACACACTTCCTTATCCCTCTTGTGTACTATACTCAAGTATCAAACTACATGTAGTTTTTTTCCATGTCCCTATACCTCTGGGAATTTGCACTTGTATTCATTAAGTATTTCAGCAGGGTGTGGTGACTGGCACATGCCTGTAATCCCAATTCCCTGAGATAGGCTGATGCAGGAAGATCCCAAGTTGCTTGGGCAACTTAGGGCGACCCTATCTGAAAGTAAATAAAAGGGAGGAAGTGTGACTCAGTATGAAGGCCCTGGATTCAATCTCTAGTACATAAAAAAAAAAAAAAAAAAAAAAAACAAAAAAAACCTACTTTAGTGCCCTGTATAAGCCTGTGCTAGACATTATACTAGTTCCTTGGAATACAATTAACAACAAAGACAGTCCAGTGTAGTCGTGTAATATTTTCTATTATGGAGAAAGGCAGTAAATATATTCTTGGTGGTAACAAATCCTATAAAGAAAATGAAGGAAATGGAAAAGAAATTTGAGATTGGACTGAGGAATTGAGTTGCTTTTCATTCACAGTGTATGTTTTTTTTTTAAGAGATACTACATCCTCTTTTGTGTATTCATAGTACTCTGTCCTTTCCATACTAGCTGTACAATATATATAGTATTCTGAAATTACCTGAAACATTCTAGGACTTGCTGGGCGTGGTGGCTCATGCCTTTAATCCCAGTACTCGGGAGGCTGAAGTAGGTGAAGCATTGTGAGTTCGAGGCTGGCTTGGGCTACAATGTGAACAAGGCCGGCCTGAACTACATAGTGTGACCCTGCCTTGAAAAAACAGGGCTGGGAGTTTTGCTCAGTGGTTTAAGTGCTTGTCTGGCAGGTGCAAGGTTGAGTGTTCGAACCCCACTTAAAAAAAAAAAAAAAAAAAAAAAGATTCTAGGACTCATTGACAGCAGAAATGGAATCTTGTTTATCACTCCATTCCTGGGCCTTGTACATACATTATAGGTATTATCAAGGGGGTTCTCCACAGAAACAGAATCAAAATGGTATATTTACTGAGGGCTTTGCTCAACAACTACAGAGGCTGAAAAGTTCTATTATCTGCTACCTGGAAGCTGTAGACCTAGGGAAGCTAATGGTAGTTCTAGTCCAAGCTTGAAGGCAGAAAACCAGTATCTGAGGGCATAAGATGTATTTCCCAGCAGACAGCAAATTGACCCTTCCTCCTTTTTGTTTTACAGTTAGGCCCTCAATGGATTGGATGATTCCCACCCATAATGGTGAAGGCAGTCCTTTTCATTCAGTTTGAGGATCAGGGTAGTATTATATTTGAGGCTTCTGTATTTAGACAGGAGAGAGAGAGAGGAAGAGGAGGAAAAATTTCCTACTTTTCTTTTTTTATGACAGGGTCTCCTACACAGTCCAGGGTGCCTTGAACTCAGTATCCTGCCTCAGCCATCCAAGTGCTGGGATTACAGGCATGAGTCACCACACTTGGCTCAAAAATATTTTATCAGCTACCTGGGTATCCTTTGGCCTAGTCAAGTTGATACACAAAGTCAGTTATCACCTAAGTACTGAAAGTTTATTTTTATATTAATATTTGGACACTCAGGATTTCTGAGGTATATATAGTATGTAACGTTACTATTTTACTAACTCTAGGACAGTCAGAAGAAGTATTTAGCTCCACTTCCTGAAAGAAAACTTACACTCAAAAGATACGCTTAAGGGAATACTGATTTCAGTACACTATTTTTGCTTTACCACAATGTGAGATTGATAGCTCTACTCCAAGTAGTTTAAGTGTGGTTAGTAATATGAAAACACCATTAAAAGAAAGCATTTTTAGCTGGGAATAGTGGGCCTGCCTGTAATCCTAGCTATTCAGAAGACCTGGAGGCCAGCCCAGGCAGTTTAGACCATTTCAAAATAAAAAAGGGCTGGCAGAGTGCTTGTCTAGCTAGCACACAGAAGGCCAAAGAAGCATGTTTTAATGCCTTTCTGTGAATTGCTGGGCTGGAAATAGCGTGGAGAATTTGTGGATGCTCTATGGCAAATTACTGCTCATTCTTGCATGTTTTCAAAAATTAAAGCAACTGATGGGGTCCTGAATTCAGAATAATTTTCATGGTGTTTTTTTTTTTTGGGGGGGGGTAGGGGGTTTCTATGTTGTTCAGGCTGGCCTTGAGCTCACTTTATAGCCTAGGCTGGTCTCGAACTTACAGTGATTCTCCTGCCTCAGTTTCCCAAGTGTGGGAATTACAGGCATGCATTACCATGTCTGGCCTTTCATGGTGAATTAATTTCACTCATAATTGAAATACACACATACATTCATGAGCCAAGATACATTTTACATATATTAACTAACTTGTCATAATCTTTGTAATTAAATTTCAGAAGCCATTCTGAAAAACAGCAGTTCTCTTAATGTCTTTATGATAAAAGCTTGAAAACTACATTACTCGGGCATTTTTTCCATTTTTGTGTTCACCTTCAAGATCTTAGAAAGCATAAACATTCAGAGATGGCAAACTAGATAGGTTGTATAGGTTACTTCTTACAGGACAGTAGAAATACTTTCAAATACTCTAGCACCAATGAATTATACTACTGAGGATATTTGTACTGTACTAAGACACTGATGGTAGAACTGATAATGACCATTTATAATGGTTAGTCCTATCCACCAGTCTAAATCTACACTTAAAAAACTTTATGTAAGGGCCGGGAGTTTGGCTCAGTGACTTAAGCACCTGTCTGACAGGCGTGAACTTGTGAGTTCAATCCCCGGTGCCAAAAAACAAACAAACAAACAAACAAAAAAAAAAAAACCAAAACTTTATGTACTGCATAGTTAGGTAGAGTCATTGTTAAGTATGGGCACATAAAAGAGGAAGTATGCCAGGGATCCAAAGATTTTAAAGTTATTAAAATGATTTAAGTCTCTTGTCATTGGGCATGGTGGCACATGTCTGTAATCCCAGCACTTGGGAGGCTGAGCCAGGGGATCATTGCAAGTTTGAGACAGTCTGGGCTACAAAGTGAGCTCAAGGCCAGCCCAAACGGCATAGCAAGACCCTGTATCAAAAAAAAAAAAAAAAAAAAAAAAGATAAAAAGATTTAAGTCTTTTAATTGTGCTTCCATAGTCCATATTCCAGCCTTGCACACTAGCCTAAGATAGAGCATTACATTTCTCCAGTCTCTAGCAGATAGCTAGGCATAGCACATCAGAGTGTAATAGTGTATGGGAAATCAAGTATAAAATTTTATTTTCCTCTTCCTGGAAGTTACAGTTTAAGAGCAATTATAGCAATTGTGGTATGGAAGGTTTTTTTGTTTTTGTTTTCTTGGTATGAAAGGTTTTATGGAAATGAGCTCTATTATCTAACAAATTTTAATGATAAAATGAAAAGTTCTTCAAGGAATTACAGGTACAGATGTATGGCAGTCGAAGAATTATGAGGAAAACAGGTTCCCTTGATGGGTCACACCAGTGGTTCTTTTATTTTGGATTTTTTTTTAAGACAGGGTCTTGCTGTGTAGTTCAGGTTGGGCTGGACAGCCCAGGCTGGCCTCAAACTGGCTCCAATATCCTGCCTCAACCTTCTGAGTGGTGTGATTACAGGCATGCACCACCCTGTGTGGCTCACACCAGTGTATCTTAACCAACATACCACAAGTAGGATTCAGGGGAACCCAAGAATTCAATTTTGTGTCTGCAGTTTCCTAAAGAGGGGGTCATCAGGATTAATATTTCCAAAAGGGTCTAGGATAAGAAAGATACATTTTGGAAGCCTTTGGGCAATCAAACTGAAAAATACTGGGTTGAGGCTAGTGCTATATCTGACCCTCACTTGAGGCCACTGTACAGAGGATCAGAGGACTAGGTAAATCTAAATTAACCAGAAATTAAAACTGAGAGCCACGACTTGGTGTTGAGTAAGATGTAAAAGGTCAAATAAGAACATAAAAAAAATTAAAGTCAAGCTTCTGATTTGGGACAGTGACTATAATCAAGAGTTTTGGGTTTGGGGACTATGAATGAAATTTTAAGCATTTTGGTTTTTACAGAAGTGCCCATGGGACAGATAGGGAGAAATAGAGTTTAAAATAAAAGTTTGGAAGCAGAGTTGGGAGTCAGTAATACTAGTTTTATTAAGATTACTCACTCAGTATTAATAATAAGAACAATTTTTTTTTTGGTATCAGAAATCAAACTCAGGACCTTGTGCCTGCCCTGCAGGCACTGTGCTGCTGAGCTGTATCTCTGGTTTAATATTAATAAACAAGGAAAAACCTCTAAAAAATTCCAGTATTTCAGGGACTAAGTTAAAAGAAGAGAAACAATCAAGAGTAAGGTTGGAATGTCTTGGTGTTAGCTTAAGAAAGGAGTGGTTAGGCAAATCATACCTCAGAAGGATCAGATGAAACAAGTGATAAGAGGTAGCAGCTTATTAACAGTTGAGAGGTGAGAAAGTATAGACAGCATAGGCCAGGAGGAAGGGCCTTGTCAAGATCTCATCTTTCGCAGAGATTCATAATATTTTAGGGGACAAAGAGCCCTATAGAGAAAATTATGATTGCTACTTCCTAAAAAGGAATATAGAACTTCTTTATATTCTGTGATGTTACAGGTTCTTAGATATACTCACTGGCTTAATACTTAATACTAGAAGGTGGCTTCCCTCATACCCCTTTGTCTTATTTTGTGTTTTCTCTTACCGGTGGCATCATTCTCAACTTTCCTATTTAAAAAAAAAAAAAAAAGCAGCCGGACATGGTGGCACACACCTTTAATCCCAGCACTCGGGAGGCTGAGGCAGGAGGATCTTTGTGAGTTCGAGACCAGCCTGGGCTACAAAGTGAGCTCAAGGCTGGCCTGAACTACATAGTGAGACCCTGTCTCAAAAAATAGGGCCTGGGCCCGGAGTTTGGCTCAGTGACTTAAGTGCCTGCCTGGTAGATGTGAGGCTGTGAGTTCAATCCCCGGTGCCACCAAAAAAAAAAAAAAAAAAAAAAAATAGGGCTTGGGATTTAGCTCAGTGGCCTAAGTGCCTGTCTGGCAGGCACGAGGTTGTGAGTTTGATCCCCAGTACAAAAAAAACAAAACAAAACAAAACAAAAAAAAGCCTGGTAAGCTTAGTGTGGTGGCACATACCTGGAATAATGGCATTAGGGGGACTGAAGCAGGAGGACTGAGAGTTTGAAAGTAGCCTGAGCTGCTATCTAAGGGTTTTATGATAGATAGATAATGTAAATACATGTTATGAGATAGTGACTATAAACAACCATGCCCTTAGATTTTGTAAAGATCATAAAATGCATGTTTATATTGCTCTTATCACCTAAGATATAATAGCCATTTTATTTTCCTGAAACTTAGAGCAGGTCCAGTTACAACTTCAGAGCTTTATAATAGGACGTTATCAGCATTCATGTCTTTTCTTGATTATGCTACCTAATCAATAATGACTATATAGTTGACAGAAAAAATTACTCTTAAAATGTCCTTATAGTAATTTATTACCTGTATTTATTAATATACACAAACATTCTAATCTGTATATCTAGAGCATTTATTTATCAATTTTGTTTTCTCTGATGAAAAATCATCTTTTTCTATTTTACTTATTTTTCTACAGCTAAACTAAAAATGTATAGGAACCCCCCACTGCACCAAGAAATGACATTCTTAGAAATTACGTTCTCTGATTTTCTTGTCAGCCTGCTTCAAGGAAATCCATGTGTTCAATATGCTTGCTCGCAGTTTGGCCCATACCAAGTGGTTGTTTAATCCGAATATCTGAGCAGCAAACTGAGCTGATCCTTCTGGAGAAAGTATGGTGGAACAGCCAAGACCTGTGGTTTGGAAAGGAAAGAACAGGAAATTGAGCTGTCAGTTAATAATGAAAAACAGGGATGGAGGATGTGCCTCAGTGCTTGAGCATGTGCCTGACATTCATGTGGCCTAGGATTCAATCCTCAGCAGTGCCAAACAAACAAACAACTGAAAATCAGTCAGGGAAGACCTGTTGGCTACTGACTATAGAAAGCTACCGTGCTAACATAGTCGCTTGTCTCAAGTAGGGTCTACAGAATGATTTTTTTAACACAGAGATCATAATGTGACTGTAGGAGAAGCAGTACCTATCTGCCAGGAAAAGAGATTTTATATACATTATCTATCACTCTTCTCAGTGAATCTACTTGCAGAGGGATTCTCTGTTTTCAAATTTCTTTTCACCAGTATTACTCCTTTAAGTCCCTGGTGACAAGCCATAGAGTAAAAAAAAACCATCAGCTAAATAAAAGCCCTCCATTCTTAACTGAAGTATGTTAATTGTTTTCCTAATGTTCTAGCTCATCTTTTTAGTCTTTGCATCTGAATTATTCAAACATTTTTAAGTAAAAAAAGTCAATTCCAAATAATTTTAAATGTCAAGTAGTAAAATCTAAAAGGCAGTAGAAAAAGAAGGTAAGGTCCCTCAGGAGCTACAAGTCTGCCTAGGCAGTTACTTGAGATGGCAGTATCACTATCATGTGTAGTGTTACTGGAGTCAAGGACTACTGCCTAGTTTATAGATCCAAAAGCTCCAGCTTTCCAATATTTTTGGCATTCATCATGTTTTTTTTTTTTGGTGGCAGTACTAGAGATTGAATCCAGGGCTTTCACACACAACAACTCTTTTTAAGTTTTTATTTTGAAACAGTCTTGCTAAGTCATTAAGTTGCACCAGCAGTACTTGAACTTGAAATCCTCCTGATTCAGCCCCTCAGAGTACAGGCATGTGCCACCTCACTTGCTTGGTTGGCTATAGCTCTGATTCTGTTTACAATAAAAACAGACCAAAGAATGGGATGGAGGTAGAGCTAGGTGGTACAGCACTTGCCCAACATGCATAAGGCCCTGGATTTGATCCCTGCAAAACAAAACAAAAAACTAATGTACAAATCACACTAATACAAATCTGTATTAATAAATGAGTTGTGTCACTATGTGGAAGTGTCCAAGGTGCTTAATGTGAATGTTTATACCCTTGTCTATAAAAAGGGAAGGCTAATTATAATTAGTAGTTCCCTTGTATGAGTTACTGAGCATGTGCTTGGAGCACTGTCAGGCATTAAGTACTCAATGCGTGCCAACCATCATTATTTGTATACTGGACAGACTGCACTACTCTAATACTTGAAATATATATGACTACTGCCCAGGACTCCTTTTCTGATTTAGTTTTTAAAAAAAGGTTCGTGAGCAGCTGTCAAAGAAAAATTATTCTCCAAAACATTACCTCAAATTTGAGTGACAATGTACAAATCTTCCAGATTTTCTCTCCCTTTGAACATTACTACAGAAACCTGCCAAACTTTTGCTTATCGCATTCCCCTTTTCTAAGTTCAATGGATAATACCAACAGTTTCTCTGGTGTAAATCTGGTCAATAGCATTATTTATAGCTTTTGATACCAGAATGAACTCAGGGCCTTGCACTTGCCAGATAGGTGCTGCACCCTGAGTTACATCCCCAGTCCTAGCTACAGATTTTTTTAGATTTAGTAATTTATAACAATGTCTAGTTAAGGATCTAGTTAAAGATGGTTTAAGCACAAGATTTATTTCTGGAACCGTGTAAAGCCAACAGTAAAAGGAATAAAGAAAATAGGCATAAGCCGGGCGTGGTGGCGCATGCCTTTAATCCCAGCACTCTGGAGGCTGAGGTAGGCGGAGTGTTGTGAGTTTGAGGCCGGCTTGGGCTATAACGCGAGTGCAAGGCCGGCCCGAGCTACATAGATAGTGCGACCCTGCCTCAAAAAACTAGGGCTGGGAGTGGCTTAAGCGCCTGTCTGGCAGGCGTGAGGTTGTGAGTTTGATCCCCAGTGCTGCAAAAAAAAAAAAAAAAAGAAAAAAAAATAGGCATAAATGTACAAGGACAACAAGGTAATAGTAGTAGCATTTTGACAGCCCTCAAGACAAATGAAGGAGTCATTAGCTTATCAGAGTGTAGGAGGGAAAGGGGGACTACAAAGGAAAGGACTAACTGATAGAGAAGTCCAAGAACTAAGTTTCCCACTCTACTTGATCAACAGTGCCTTTAAAATAATACAGCAGTTTTCAGTTGACCTGAAGATGAAGACTTCAGACTTCTCTGGACTGGGGGACACCAGGCACAGCTGAGACAAGGAATGCTGCCATGAAAATAGCTTACATTTATATACCTCTTCTGAGACACTTGGCCTCTCCCACTAAGCTTCCAGAATTGTGGTAGCCAGGTTTATTCAGCTAGCAGTAGCCTGAGACAAAAGTTCTCTGGTGATTTTCGACAATGCCAGAGAAAAGACCTTGACATTGATGTGAGGGGTTATTCAAGGAATAACTCTACGAGATCATGTCACAGCAAAGCAGTTTCCAATGAGCTTTCTACAGTACCCAACTCAAACTGAATTATCTGAGAGTTAAGGAAAGAACTAGTAAGACTGTACCAAGCTTAGAAAAAAGATGTTACTACAAAAATTAAACAAGGATGCTATACGGGGGAAAAAAAAATCAAAGAACAAAAAAGAGCTCTGGGAAATGTAAATACATGGTATTCAAATGAAAATCTCAATAGAAGGGCTGGAATGTAAAACTGAGAAAATATCACAGAAAGCATTGCAACAAAAGGAAAATAGGATAGAAATTAAGGTCAGCCAAATTTGAGTAACACAAATATGAGAAAATGCAGAGGTGTAAGAAAATTAATTCAATAAAATTCTCCATGAGTAAAGAATTTAAGTGTCACAATCAAAGAGCCCACAAAGTTCACAGTGAAAACAGACTGACCAAGGTACACCTCAGAAATTAAAAAACAATGAGGATACTAAAAACATTCTGCAAGTTTCCAGAAGGAAACAAAATTCATAAAAGATTTAGAATCAGAGTGGCACAAAGGCTATGAAGTTGCTCTCAAAATTCTAAGGGAAAATAATTTTCTTTTTTTTTTTTTTCTTCCTTTGCAGCATCGGGGATTGAACTCACAACCTTGCGCCTGCCAGGGCAGGCGCTTAAGGCACTGAGCCAAACTCCCGGCCCTGGTTTTTTGAGGCAGGGTCGCACTATGTAGCTCAGGCCGGCCTTGCACTCACATTGTAGCCCAAGCCAGCCTGGAACTCACAACGCTCCACCTACCTCAGCCTCCTGAGTGCTGGGATTAAAGGCGTGCGCCACCATGCCCGGCTGGGAAAATAATTTTCAACCTATAATTCTATACCTAAACTATCAAATAAGTGTGGTGCTCCAATAAAAACATTTCAGATATATAAGAGCTCAAGATTTACCTTTTGTGCTCTTTCCTCAGGAAATTAACAAAGAATGTGCTCCAACAAAACAAGAAGGAAACCACACACAAAGGGAACAGACGACCTAAGAAACTAGAGATCTAAGACTAAAGAAAGGCAAAATGTATCTCCAAAATGACAATAAAGGCAGATTCTAAGACAACAGCAGTGCAGAAGTCCTAGAGAGAAGCCAGTCTATTCTGGAACATGTCAGAGAGCTCAGGTCTTAATACATTTAACATGTATCAGGAGATTTACACAGCTGAGAAAAGAGGTTCCAGAAATAAGGAAATTAGTTCCTACTGAAATAATATTGACTCTCCAAACTTGTAGAACATTATATAATATCGTAGGTTATGACGAACACACTATAATATTGTTATGAGACCAGCTCCAGCAGACCAAAGATGACTTCTTTTTATGTTACTTACTTTTGTTCTCAATTTTTAAAATTACATTTTTTCAGAAGGAACAATCGCTTTTGCTTTTAAAAAACTCAATACCACAAATGGTGTATTCTTTTTTTTATCTTTTCCCCCCTTTGGTTTTTTTGAGACGGTCTTCCTATGTACAGTAGTTCAGGCTGGCTTTGAATTCCCAGTGATCCTCCTGCCTCAGCCTCCCAAGTGCTGGGACTATAGGTGTGTGACAACATACCTCGCAGTGTATTCTCAAAAAAAAAACCAAAAAAAAACACAAAGAACTTGGTTTCACTACTGTTCAAATCTGAGCACCAGCCTATAGAAATTACAGGGGATGGAAGAGTATGTTTACCATCATGTTGGAATGTAATAAACTAATGTGGAAAATTCTGCAAGAAAAATGAAGCCAGGTGTGGTAGTGCACATCTATAATCCCAGCACTTGGGAGCTTTAGGCAGGAGGCCAGCCTAGGCTACACAGTGAGTTCAAAAGTAGCCTCAACTACACAGTGAAATCCTGTCTCCAAAAAAAAAGAAGAAAGGAGAGTGAATTTTTACAGATTAAATGACATTAACAAAATGAATGTAGGGCGGGCTGGGGATTTGGCTCAGCGGCATAAGGGCTGGCCTGGCAAGCGCAAGGTCATGAGTTTGATCTCTGGTACAAAAAAAAAAAGGTAAACACTGTGTTAAAGCTCAATTTAAACATACTAACTTTAACCAAAAAAAAAAAAAAAAAAAAAAAAAAAAAAAAAAAAAAAAAAAAAAAAAAAAAAAAAAAAAAAAAAAAAAAAAAAAAAAAAAAAAAAAAAAAAAAAAAAGGTGAGATAACAAAATACTTGCACATCAACTAGAAATAAGGTATTTTTACATATTATCAGTAATTTTTTGGGATGGTGAATATCTCGATTATGATTTAAGAACAGACAAAACAAACCATAGTCCTTATCACTTAGAGATGAATACTTCAGTATACAAGTATAAAATACCACATCTAAAATCTGCTTTAAAATAAAACAAAATAGTAATTACTGAAGCTGGGTAATGGGCACATGAGATTTCATTATATTATTCTCTGTACTGCTGTGCATGTCTGAAATATAATAAGCAGTTGAAAAATGTCAGTGTATCTTACCACTGGGTAGTCGCAGAGAAGACCACACATCTTGAGCTCCCCAGTCAGACGTGAGGGGAGGACAGCTGATAACTGGATATGCAGTGTTAGCAGACATCACTGGACCTAAACCATTGCTTCTGCCTGCCACTGCCACGAACACAGTCGGAATGCCATCCCCTAGGGCAGTGCAAAGGTTATCATCAGCTTAGACTTTACAAAGGTGTTATGGTTTGTGTCTTAATGTATCCCCCCAAAGCCTCATGCATCATAGAGGTGGCTGAGAATGAGACTGATTCATATTGCAATGCTGGGATTAAGGGAGAGTGATTGCTTAATTAATCCACTGAAGTGGTACCACCCTAGACCCAACAGACTGGATATAATAAAAGGGACAGAAAGAGGCTTGTTGGCTCTCTCTTGTTTTTGCTGTCTTCCACCTTTCGTGGCCATAAACTGTTGCCCCTCTGCTATGTGCCACCCTGCCTTGGCGTCAGTCAATTATGGATTGACACCTTTGCAAACTGTAAGCTAAATAAACCTTTCCTCCTTTAACTTGGTATGCTAGGTATTTTGTCTTAGCATCAAGAAAAGTACCAGACAAAAGGGTTGCAAGATATGCTTTAAAAGGCCCTCTATGTCTTAAATCCTTGAGTAGGAGTATTTGGAAAAAGCATTAAAAATACACTATTACAAATATTTTCAAAGTACTAGGTTCCACCAAAATGAAGAATACAACCTACTAAACAGGTGTTTTATCTGTTGAGTGGTCTTTAATAGTGACCAGAGGTTGCTGGGCGTGGTGGCAGCGCACACCTTTAATCCCAGCACTCAGGAGGCTGAGGTAGGTGAAGCGCTGTGAGTTTGAGGCCGCCTGAGTTACATAGTGTGATCTTGTCTCAAAAAAAACTAGGGCCGGGAGTTTGGCTCAGTGGCTTAAGCGCCTGTTTGGCAGGTATGAGGTTATGAGTTGATCCCCAGTGCCACAAAACAAACAAACAAACAAACTGACCAGAGGTTGAGATACTCTTCCTGAAGTAAGATTTGAAGCTTTACTAGTATACAGGGGTTGAGTGAGTAGTTTAGCATGCTTGAGGCCCTGGATTCAATCAACAACACTGACAAATTATGTATATATAATATATACGTATGGGCTGGGGATTTAGCTCAGTGGCTTAAGCGCCTGCCTGGCAGGCGTGAGGTTGTGAGTTTGATCCCCCTGGCACCTAAAACAAGATACACATACACACACACACACATACACACACATATACACACATTTTTAGATCCCTTCCTATAGTTAGTATCTGTAAAGCATTTCATTCTTTGCTAAATTTATAAATTATCCCTTTGTTTCCAAAAGCAAAGATTTGTAACTTAGAATCTAAAATTTCACATATTTGTATTCTGTTAAGGGAAGTTTCAGCCTTCGTTACCTTATTAAAAGGGGTTGAGACCCAACCCTAACTACTAACTATACTCCTTTAGCAATCATCTTTAGAGTACTGTCACTCATCCTTCATTTGAAGGTACTTAGCTAGCTGTGCACCCAAGCTTTTGGTATTTTAGATCAATGCTATCCCTTCCTTATGTGCTACATTCTGAAACTGACTTAATTTCATGTGTTACCCATCGACTGAGGAATAGACAAAAAAAAAAATGTATATAATGGAATACTACTCAGCTATAAAGAATGATCAACTGGACACTTATACTTAAATGGATGCACCTTGAGAACATATTTATCAGTGAAATCAGTAAGTCACACGTGTAAGCATTGTATTGTTTCACTTGTGTGAAAAACTGAAAGAAAAACTATGTTTATGCGTATGTATATAAAAAATATAGTTTAAAAAAAAAAAGCACAATGGCTTTCTTTATCATCCACATGGCATGTCCAGAAGTAAATTTGATGCCTCCCTTAACTGAAAAGAAAAAGAAAAAAAAAAAAAGCTGCTGAGATTTTGATAGATATTGAGGTGAATCTATAGGTAAGTTTAGGGAGAATAAATGTTTTGATATTTGTCCAGTTCACATACATAGTCTCTCTCCACTTATTTAGGTTGTATTTGAATACTTTTTATCAGTTTTTATACTTTCTAGGATACAATGTATTTTGGTAGATTTATACAATAATGTTACTTTAAACTGTTTTGTGATGTAGTAACTTGTGACTTTACAATTTTACTTTTGAATTGTTCATTGCCTATATATAGGTCAATACTAGATTTCTGTATATGGCTTTTTGAGTTTGTACCATGACTTTGCTAAATGTGCTTGTCTGTTTTACTGATTTTTATGTATTCTTTGTATAAATAAATAAATAAAATTAATTTCATGTGTGACTGTCTCCCAGGCAAGGCTGGTCCATTAAAGATCCTCTAGAGGATCTGCTGTTGCATCCTTGGACATCCTGTAACTGATATGGGGCTTATTTTGTGTTGGAGCAAATTAGAAACAATGCTCAAGGAGACACTGACTAGGTAGACACCAGAGGTTCTCACACTTCTAATCTATTTCCCTCTGTACTTGCACTTTCAGTTCTTTTTCCCCACTACTGTCTTTCACAAGCTCCTAAAAGCATCTTACACTTTTTAAAGCACACTACAATGAGTGCAGATCAGTTTACCCTTAGAAATATGGAAAAACTTTTTCAGCAATCTTTAATCTAAAATATGCAATTTTTTTTCAAAACCAAAAGATTTGAATTATTCTAGTTATCTTGAGTTTACCTTCATATTCAGCTTTAATCCTCAGAGTTTCATCTGGGCCTTTATGGGCAGACGTTACTCGAAGTTCACAGGGAATTCCATAATTTCCACAAGCCTCCTTGATTTTTTCACAATGACCAAGATCGGAAGTTGAGCCCATCAATACTACAACCCTGCACTGGCTTTCTGATTTCAGAAGCAACTAGAAAAGAAAAACATGGATATGAAAAAGAACAAGAAGACAAAAATGAATACAGGAGTAAGTACCATAAGGACAACCAATTTAGAGTACAGCTTGTAGTAAAATTACTGCCAGACAGAATGTTTTTTCTTAATACACCAGAACAAAATAGGTGATTTTTAAGTAATCTCTATATTTTCAAAGGAAAGTGGGGCCAGGGATTTAGCTCAGTGGTATAAGCGCCTGCCTGGCAAGCGTGAGGTCATGAGTTCAATCCCTGGTACCAAAACAAAACAAAACAAAAAAACCAAAACAAAAAAGTCAGGCGTGGTGTTGCACGCCTTTAATCCCAGCACTCGGAAGGCTGAGGTAGGTGCAGTGTTGTGAGGCCGCCTGAACTACATAGTGCGACCATGTCTCAAAAAACTAGGGCCGTGAGTTTGGCTTAGCAGCTTACACTTCTGCCTGACAGGCGTGAGGTTGAGTTCCAACCCCGGTGCCACAAAACAAACAAACCAAAAAAAAAAAAAAAAAAAACCCAGGAAAGTGGTCTTCTAATTAAAACCTAACAGATGAGATTTTTTAATCAGGTAAGTTTATATTTACTTATGTACAGCTGCATTACACTGAATGTGCCTGATCTTACCTATCTCAGAAGATAAGCAGGATCAAACCTGATTAATGCTTGGATGGAAGGTAAATTATGTTTACTTTTAGGGATACATCTCCAACATTTTACATGGAAATAGAGAAAGGCTGGGGATATAGCTTAGTGGAATAGCACTTGCCTTGCATGCAGAGGCCCTAGGTTCAATCTCTAGCATCACGAAAAATGAAATGAAAAATGTTACACGGAGTTCCACCCATCCCATGCTATAGGAACTCTGAGTAGCAGTGAAGAGGTCGGTAGGAAACACAGTTCCTCCTATTGGGGCAGGGAAGAGGCAAGACCCCAAGTCTAGCCACCACGACCTGAGAGGAGTATACTGGCCAGCTTAACGGAGTTCCAGTGTGCTAGTAAGGATAGTCTAGCCTATAGATTTCCTAAAAGGGCTTCTCTCTTTCAGAGTCACTGGAAAAAAAAAAAAAAAAAAAGAACCACTACACCTCCCCACTTTTTATTTTGAAATAAGATTTTCTTAAAAACACAATATAGGTTTACTACAGAAGGATTACCTCTACTCTCTCTGCAACCCACTCAAAGTTTTTCTTTACCATCTGGAGCCCTTCGGGGGTTACTTCCTTGAGGTCACGATAAGACTAGAAAATGAAATACAAAGTTTAGAAAACAAAGTATTTCTTGCTCTCTGAAACTGTTTTCTGACTTCTGAGTAGGGATGATAGCAAGATACATATCTGAAAATGTACCTCAGTCTTCAAATTCATTTCCTAAACTAAATACAGTAGTGATGTAAAATTTTATTTTCATTCAAGGTGAAGTTCTTTTTATACTATTAAGAGGAATTAACTGCCTTCAGAAGTCTTATCTATCAAGAATAAAAATGATCTTGCCCTAATTTTATTAAGAAACAACAGATATGGGGCCTGGTAAGAGCCAGAAAACTTGATGTAAAGTCCTAAATCTGCCACTTAACTCTTCTGAGTAGCTGGGATTACAGGCTAGTACCACAACACCTATTTACTGACCTGTTTATCTTTCTGCTGGCTTCGATCTCCTGATGGCCAGAGTCTCCAGGAATCATTATCAATAACGTCAGCGAGGACAATTTCTTTGGTGGTCACATCAACACCAAATTCAATCTAGAAACAGCATATTACCAAAGAAAAACTTGAGAAAACTATACTATTAATGGTACTTCTTAGTTATGATCCTTACATTCAAATTCCTTGTTTTATGTGTACCTTCATATCAACCAGCGTACAGTTCTGGGGCAACCAGGATTTCTCCAATATTTCAAAAATAGCTTGTGTAGCATGACTCATGATATCCACTTCAGTTTGGCCTATAATAAGTCCAGCAAAGCAAAATTTTGCAGCAATTAGCTGTTCCTCAGACCACTGTGGATCATTATTAGCATCATCCTGAGAATAAAGTACAATAGTACAATTAATCTAGCATTTTTAAATTTTTCAGAAAAACTAATGCCTTCTACACACAGTAGGAAGGTCAAAACACATTCCAATCAATCAAATCTTTCCAAAATTGTTTTTACAATCTCCTGACCTCATTTTGGTAAGAGCTTATATAGGAATACAAATCTTTAATATTTTTCTTGAGACACAATCTGACTATATAGTTCAGGCTGGCCTTGAACTCACTGTTAAAACCAAGGCTGGCTTCATCCTTGAAGCAATCCTCCTGTCTCAGCTGCTCAAGTACTGGTATTTTTTTTTTCCTTTTGTCTTTTTGAGACAGGGTCTCACTATGCAGTTCAGGCTGGCCCTGAGCTCACTTTGTAGCCCAGGCTGGTCTCGAATTTGCAACAATCCTCCTGCCTCAGCCTCCTGAGTGCTGGGATTACAGGTGTGGGCCACCACACTCAACAGGAACACAAATCTTTAGGGACACTATTTGATATTTCAAAAGATCTCTGACAAAGAGATTAGTGAAAAAACAAAGTTATTTTAAGCAGTGTCCCAATTTTCTATGATTTTTAATGGCTCTTGATTTATATAATTATAAGACAAGTTAGGATTTAAAAAATTTTTTGAACTAAATGTTACTTTCCTTTCTAATTATTATTCATTTAAATCTGTTCATTTCAAACTGGGCCTGGTGGGCATATATCTATAATCCCAGCTCTCAGGGTGGGGGTGAGGCAGGGGTGAGGCCAGAGATAGGACTGTCTCATGTTTTAGGCCAGCCTGGGCTATACAGTGAGACCTTGTCTCAAAACAAAACAAAACATTGTTCATTTTGTCAGTCAAGTTGGTCCAAAGGTAAGTACATTTTCACAGATTTTTTAAAATTTCACTTTTCATTGCTAATAGAAGTACATTTTATTGAAATGAATTTCAAGAGTAACATCTGTAGTAGCAAATACTTCAACACTGAAATCTTTTAGGTTTGTAATTAAAAATTTTCTGCTACATTAGAGGAAGACACAAAATAATTACCTTGAAAAATAGCTCCACTTTAGGTGGGTAAAACTTAAATCCTTCCTTGACGCCAGGATTTCTTTTGAGAAAAGAACCAGTTGCTATTCTTCTGCAAACCCACTCAATTGGAATCATTTCACACTGGGGTGCAATAAAAGCTGTCTCTCCAAATTTTCTGGTGAAAGCTGTTTTGATACCTATGTATTGATTGCAAAAGTTAAAAAGTATTGAAATTTTATTTAAGAAGGTAGACCAGGACACATTAAAACTCTACTTTTTACAAACCCAAAATTTCTAGCAAAAATAAATTAATTTTTAAACAGAGAAAACAGGAAAACATAACACTGCCACTGTGATATATTCCCAAACTTTTTGGTAATGCTATATATCAAACCTAGAATCTTGGACATGCTAGGCAAGCACTCTACCACTAAGCTACATCTGCAGTCACCCAAGCCTCTTTTAACACTTAAAACAAATAATCCTTGAGAAAAAAGCACCCATCAGGTAGTAGCAAGGACAAAGAAGCAGCTCCAACAACAAAGTATTTACCTTTCCTTTTTTATGCAGATTGTTATTGAAAAACTAAGATAAGGATCTGACTTGTGATATTCAGCTTAGAAACTATCTGCAGCAATGCTACTTTTGCAGGAGTTCAGACACACTTATATACCACAGTGGTATTATTAACAGCCAAAAGGGAGAACACAAAATGTCAACAGATAAACAAAATGTAATATAAATATACAAGGGATAATCCAGCTACAAAAAGAATGGAGCTAGGCATGTGGTGATGGCTGTAATTCTAGCACTGAGGCAGGAGGATTGTAAATTTCAGTGTAGTCTGGGCAACTAAGTGAGATCCTGTCTCAAACACAAAAAGTGCTGAGGGTGTTGCTCAGTATAAAGACCTTGGACACAATCCCCAGGACAATATAAACACACACTCAAATTCTTGATGCATTACTTTTATAATATGGTTGGACTTCAAAACACTATACTAGGTGAAATAAATCAGAAACAAATAATTATTCCACTAAGGGTAGGCAAATTCTAGCAACAGAAAATAAAACAAAGGTTACTAAGGGCCCCAGGGAAGAAAGAATGGACAGCTATTATGTAATAACAAGACAGAGTTTCTGTTTGGGATGAAACTGCTTTGGAAATGGAATAGTGGGATGAACAAGCAGGTGATTTAAATCAATCCCTAACTTTGGATAGTAACTACATGTTTGGCTTTAATGAGATCTTATTTCTTAGGTGTGTTAACTGTTAGTCATATTTGCTCATTTGTCTATCATGCTTGACAGACTAGTATCCCATTGTTTAAATATGAACAAGTTCTTTTTTTTGGTGGTGGTTCCAAGGACTGAATTCAGGGAGCACTGAGCTATGTGCCTGGCTATTTTAATTTTTTTTAAGGCAGCGTCTTACTAAGTTGCCCACACTGGTCTCAAAGTTGGACTCCTCCTGCCTCAGGGTCTTGAGTAGCTGGGATTAAATCTGTGCCACCACACTGGATTTATGGTTACTTGTACTGGGAGGAAAACCTCTCTGAATCAAAGGGAACCAAACACATAATTAAATTATTGTAATGATTTTTCTGGAGGTAGCAATGACTGAACCCAGTGCCTTTGTGCTGAGCTACATCCCTGGCCAAAACTCAGTTCCTATCAAGGTTAGTTTTAGATGTCATTTATTTACTAGCAAGTAAAGACTGTGTGAGGCTTGATGGAATTCTTAATCTGTCTCCTAAAACTAATCTCTGGGAATTTCTTTGAAATTTTATATATAATTGTATAGCATTTCAGGGAGTAATTTTAGTTTATTTACTACAGCTGCTCAACATCATGATGGGCTGTGGAGAGGAAAGCTGCAAGGGGATACTTGAGAAATGCTATATTCATTGTAAAAGAACTAAATGATACAATTATTTCAAAACCAAATAAAATGTTACACTGCAGTTAAGACCTGATTTTAATTAACTGAGTTTGTGAACTGTTAATCCAAATAACATCATCTCTCTATGAAAGGAATCAGCACATACAGGAGAGAGGATAAGGAGGCTGAGGGGAAGCTACTTACCTGCTTCCTGTAACAACTCAAAAATACAACTGGTAATCTTATTGGAGATTGCAGCTTTTCCTTCCAGGTGATTCTTTCTGGCTGCATTTCCTGCTGTAATCTGGTCTTTGGACTGCAGAAGGACTTTTCCTGGATTATCTAACAATTCATAGACTTCTTTTGTTTTACCCTCATAGAGTTTTTTGCCAATGTTCAACACTGTGGAAATAAAATACAATTGTATTGTATTTCAGGGAGAAATTTCCCAAGTATTGAAGATTAAATCATCTAAAATGATGACTCACAGTGACTAAGTAATAATAAAAATTAAATCACCTGCATAGAACTCAAGCTAATTTCTCATGCATCATCACATAATTTTGTGAATTATATTAGGAAACTAAGAATCAAAAAGGTTGAGGTCATAGAGCCACACAAAATACTAAATCTCCTGAGTAAACCCTACACGCTTTCCGCTATCAATCTTTCTCTCACTGCTGAACTGAAATAGAATTTAAGTTAAATTATCCTATTTGCATGCAACCCTCCCCCCCCATTAACCTTTTCTCTTTATTAACACTGGCAGGAAACTGAGCAAGTGTGCATGCAAGTATCTAATCTTGATGCTGGTCACTCGACTTAGAGAAATAGTACTATTTGCATTGTTAAAGCCTAAAGATGATGTGAGAGACAGAGCTTAGGCCATAATATAAGCAGTGGGCAGAGGCTGTGTAAACACAGATGAAGCTTGGCTCACTCAGCTTGCTTATTTCCTAATGTGGGCCAAATTCCTAAGAGGCCACAGACTTTTGGTCCATGGCCCAGGGATTTGTGACCCCTTCCCCAAACTAGTCAGACACTGAGGTGGCACTTAATCCACTTTTTACGAGGCGGTTTCAGTGTAATTATAACTGCCTTCAGTTTATAAACCACCACTATTTTGTAAAGCCTTAATGTACTATTCAAGGGTAATTAAATTTGAGTCTCCTGGATTGCAATCCTAATTAGCTCCAAGTAAACATAATCTTTTATTGTTCTCAAACAGGCTAAATTTTATTCTTGGCTCATAGTAGTTGCAATCCAGTATAACAGTTGCCACTATAAGGTACTTAATTTAGAGTATGCATCCCTATCTTCCTAATTGGATGTCTAGACTCACTAACCAGGTTAAAAGAGCTCTTCCGGGAACAGTCCCAGTTCAGTACTTCAAACTTCTATTTCTCTTTTATTTCCTTCCTACAGCTCTACCTTAACTTTTTATGTTCTCTTTCAGGCTGGACATACTGTTCAGTTTCTGCCCATCTCATTATATATCCTTCAGGCCTCATAAACCATGTTGATTGAGTTTAGACTTTATCCTAAAAGCAACAATGGAGTGTTTACGCACTGACATAGAATGCCAGATCTGTATTTTAGATCAGTACAGCTACTGTGGAAAGTGAGCTAGAGGTGGATGGAATAAAACCATAATCTGGGAGACCAGTTTAGGATGCTACTGCAGAACTCATGTGGTTCTGGTCTGTGAAAAGACCTTTCAAACATGCAAAAACAACTAATTCATTATTTTCTCTCTTTCTGTTTTTTTTTTTTTTTTTTTTTGAGACACGCTCTTGGTAAACTACCTAGGCTGGCCTCAAACTTGTGATCCTCTGTAAGCAAAAAAAAACCCTAAGAGGTGGGTGTGGTGGCACACGCCTGTTATCCCAGCACTCGGGAGGCTGAGGCAGGAGGATCACTGCGAGTTAGACCAGCCTGGGCTACTAAGTAAGTTCAAGGCCAGCCTGAAGTGCATAGTGAGACCCTGTCTCAAAAAAATAGGGTTGGGAATTTAGCTCAGTGGCTTAAATGCCTGTGTGGCAGGCGTGAGGTTGTAAATTCAATCCCCAGTACCAAAAAAAAAAAAAAGAGGCCTAAGATGTACACTTTGGCCTAGGCTGTACTGGTGTGGTGGTGGGGTGTTCCTGTGGACATTAAGTCCAAGTCAGCAAGATTTTGGTGCACACACACCTTGACAGTCTCAGTGCAAACAACAAATATAACTAAGGCTAAGGCTGGCCAGTATAAAAAAAAAAATAAACAAACTGGGCGTGGTGGTGCACACCTTTAATCCCAGCACTCGGGAGGCTGAGGCAGGAGAAGCTTTGTGAGGAGCCTGAGCTACATAGTGCCACCCTGCCTCAAAAAACCAGGGCTGGGAGTTTGGCTCAGTGGCTTAAGCGCCTGCCCTGGCAGGTGTGAGGTTGTGAGTTCAATCCCCAGTGCCGCAAAAAAATTTTAAAAAATCAAAAAATGAAATAAAAAAAAATAAACAAGGTCCGTTAGTGGCACATGGCCACTACTGGACTGTCGCAAGAACTGGGAGGCGGGGGACCACCATGCAAGTGTGTGTGGCTGAGCTCAGCAGCCGAAAATGAAGTCATACTCAGAAATTTCCATGACTGTCTCTTCAGGTCGACAGAATCTCAAATGAATCTTCCCAGTCTGAACTCTTGACAAAACATCCTCCTGCCTCAGACTCCCAAATAGCTGGGACTACACACCTGTGCCACTGTGTGCTGCAAAATCTGATTTATCCTCTATTAAGTGGAGGATAAAGGAGAGGCAAGAGTCAGAAATGGTGCCAGGTTGAAGAAACATTTAAATATTCTAAAATGAAGTTGAGTAGGCAAAATTTGTAACTTCAGCTTTCCTTTTAGAGGAATCTTTCCTTATACCTAGTAATAGGATGAGCAGACACAAGAAATAAATATAGGACATATACTATGTCAAAATGATATAAAATCACAGATGAATTCGAAAGAGATTGACAAGGAAAGGTTCGTGGAACTTAAATTTAAGCCTTGAAAAGTATAGAATTTCCAGAGAAGAGTTAACATTCTAAAGAGATTGTGCCGTTCAAACGGTATCCATTAAGCCATGTGGCTATGAATATGAGCCACATTCAATATGAAAAAAAAGAATGCAAGCTAATTTTAAGCAAGCAAGTGCTTTTTTTGAAACTACAGAAAATGATTTTTAGAAAAATTAACCTACCAATAAAATACAAGATGAAAGTGTCAGAGGAAAGATTCTAGGGAGTTCACCAGTTTGGAGGTACAGGTACCCTGATCATAGAAAAAGTTCTGGCCTTGATGTTATGGAGTCATTACTCATTAACACCTGGGTCTTTATGTCGAATCTGCAACTTTAAAAACTAAAACCAAGGTTTCTTTCTATATGGGAAATAATTTAACGGTTTGGTTTATTTAAAAATTGTTGGGGATCAAACCAATGTTTTATGAGCATACCTGCCAAGAACGAACTTTCCGCAGGACCTGACCACTCCGGTACACAAAAGAATTACGCAACTCTGCTAACTACCGCAATAATTAGTAAAGCAAGGTAACTCTGCAAAGAGTTTAGGTTCAAGCGCCACGATGGCATCAAAAACTATTTTTAAAAAGTAAGATCAAACTGTGCAACACCGGAGAAGCCTTTTCAAAAGGTTACAAATCTTACGGAAAAGAAGTTATTAACCCTGCAGAAAAAGTAAGACTGAGAAAGGTCAACAAAAGATTTCCATGTGATTGTTTCACAATCTACTGATCGCGAAGTTTCCCGCCTCTCCAGTCTCTCCCACTAAATGCCACTTTACTCGGCTCCTCTCCCATCCCGGGTTGGTTCTGGGTTGATCTCGAAGTTTGAGAGCGCCGGAGGCTGGGTGTCCCGCGCACGTCCCGCATTGCCGGGGCCACGTGCGCGCCCCAGCCAGGCCAAGGACCGCGGGGCCTGCGGGTGTCCGCGACGAACCTCCGGCTCTCGGTCGGGGGACAGAAGGCCGCGGGACGCGAGAGACCGTGCGTGGCGGACGCGTGACTCACCCTCTGCTGTCGCCATGATCCTGAGAGAGCTGAAGGCAGTGACCACGCTGGAAAGAGAGGACGAAACCTGCAAAATAGCGGGCTGAGAGGTCCGCGGGGCGGGGCCGGCACGCCCCTCACGTACCCCAGCGCGACGCGACGCACGTAGAGCGCCCGGCCAAACTCGAGGGGCTCTGTGGTCCGAAGGAGCGCAGCAGGACTTCGGGAGGGAGGGCTTCCCCCGAGGCTGCCCGCCGCGCAGGCGCGCCGCGACCCCGCCCCCGTCCAAGCCGCGCGGGCGCAGTTCCAGGAAAGGCAAAAAGTGGCGCGCACTGGCGGCCCCTCCCCAGCCTGCAGAGCTCGCGGCACAGGCCGCTTTTCGTCAGCGAGAGCTGCTCGTAGGTTGGAGCCTACCAAGTCCTGAGGGCCGGGGGAAAGCAGAACGCTAGTGGGGGCATGTAAAATTTACATCCGCAGAGAGAAATGACGTTACTCTCATCGTCGAGTGTTGAATGTTGGAAAATAACGGAGATCTCCCCATGCAGAAAAATTACCCTTCCGGGTGTAGGGACGGAGGCGGAGGGAAATAGCTCCACCCCTACGAAGTATGCAACGCCTGCCCTCTTTCTCCGCTGCCCCTCTTTGGTGGGCCCCGGGAGGTGGGGCGGGGCGAGCAAAACACGCCCCCTCAGGGGGGTCACACGCGCCGCCGCAGTAGCTGTTGTCGAGCGGCGGGGAAGGAAGAGGCTACCTCCTGCGCCAGCTTCGCCAGCGTAGGGACCGAGCCGGCAGCTGGTTGGTGCTTGGACCTGGGCCGCGGCGGGCGGTCCCTCCACGTGCTTTCCGCAGCGACATGGAGCTGGAGGAGTCGGGCTTTCGAGAGGCATGCGGCGTATTCGGGTGCATTGCTTCTGGAGCGTGGCCCACGCAGCTGGATGTGCCGTATGTGATCAATCTAGGACTCGTGGGGCTGCAGCACCGGTGAGCAACAGGGTGAGGGCTAGAAGTGGGGGTGCGAGGCAGGAGCCTTTAGATCTTCGCCAGTCGCCTCCGGCGTGCAGAGTTGGCAGTCTCGTGAGCTCACGCGAACCTGGAGGAGGGAGGTTTCTCACTCACACCGGTACCTACTGAGGGCACGAAACAGGTTGTGTGTGTGGCGGGGGGGACCTTGCCTCTGTGGATTTAGTCCGTGTTACCCATGCTTCCTGTCCTCGTTGCTCTTTAGGGGCTCCACCCACCCCCGTCGCTCCCCTTCGAGTCTGTGCATCTCTCCTGAGTCTGGCCAGTTTGTTGGGCTCGGGTTTGCTTGAACTAGCCAGGTCCGGGAGGAGCCTACTGTAATCTCCCGTGCCTTGTGCAGTTCTTGTGATAGACTTGTGTAGGGGAGGCGGCTGGAACCAGTCCCACACCTTGAGGTTTTCGCGCGGAGTCTCGGTCCAGCACAAGCTTTTGTTTGCATGGCAGAGCCGTTGAGCAGATTGTGACTTCGAAGTCGTTACAGCTATGGGAATTTGAGGATCTTAGAGTTAAAACCCTGGGAAGCAGGATTAATTGATTTTCCAGAGGTACTACCAAAGATCTCATAAATTAATGCAAAATAAACCTATCACAGGGAGTAGATTGATAGTTAAACATTTTGAATGGTGAATGAGAGAAAACTTCGGTAGTAGGATGCCAAAACTTAACTTTTTCTTTCTTTCTTTTTTTGTTTTTGTCTTTTGTCTTTTTGAGACAGGATCTCACTATGCAGTTCAGGCTGGCCTTGAACTCACTTTGTAGCTAGCTAGCCCAGGCTGATCCCGAATTTGCAATGATCCTCCTGCCTCAGCCTCCCAAGTGCTGGGTTTACAGGCGAGTGCTGGGATTACAGGCGTGTGCCGGGATTACAGGCGTGTGCCACCACGCCTGGCTATATATTCTGAACAAGCTAGACATTCCCTTGTAAATCAGACATTTCCATATTGAAACCAAAGTTGTATTTTATGGAGAATAGAATGGTCTGGGCATACAGTATTTGAAAATTCCATAAAAGGACTTACTGAAATTTCATAGACTTTTCCCATGAGTCACTTGGTTAACCCCTCTTGGATACTGTGGTTTGGATGTGTTTTACCTGTTGGAAACGTGACCTCACTGTGGAACTGTTCCGGGGCTTGGATGAAGGTGGTTAGGTAATGAGGGCTGCTGGACTTCTCAGTTGTGGTCTTTCAGCCTCCTCGACTGTGAGCTAAGTACACTTCTCTTTAAAAAGTACTCGACCTCAGATATTTTGTAACAGCAACATGAAATGGACTGATGACTTCAAACTTGGTTAATTTGAGATGAGCATGCCCTTCCTTCAGTGACTTATCACTTCTCTAGGTTAGGAATTAAATTTAACAACCAATAAACATTTTCATACCTCTTCTAAAAACTTAGGAAATTTACCTGATGCAGTTGAGTGTCTTGTTTGAAGAAACATTCGTTAGAATCTTTTGATTCTCTTATGCTTCAAGGAAATTGATTTGTAACAATCTCAGAAACGCTTTCTTAAGAGACACAGACACTGGTTCTACAACAGTATATGATATTATCCAAAGGAAGGCACTCAGGAGAAAAAAATGCACTCAGACAAACCTTTGTGGAGTTAGTTCCCAGGTATCTTCATTTAGTGTTTTGAAGAACACAGGAGTTTGTAGAAAACTTGCTTTGGTATGCTAGATTAAGGCTAGAGATACTTTATTTTGACTTTTACCTTTTAGTGAAAATGTTCAAATATGTTGACATTCCTATAGGGTTTTACTTTTGTACCTATGTAATTTGTCTTTTATATCTAAATCAAGTGATATTTGATGTGAACAAGCCGACTTGTTTTAAAACTGTACTAGCCAGGTGTGACACACCTCTGTGGTTCCAGCACTCACGAAACTGAAGCAGGAAGATCACCAGTTCCAGTTCGAGGCCAGCTTGGGCTGCATAGTGAGTACAAGGCCAACCTGGAAACCATAATGGGATCCTGTCTCAAAAAAAAAAAAAAAGAAGCCTATCCTTGCTAATTGTAGGTAGAACTGGTTATGGTAGAAACTAAGTGCTCCTCTATTAATGTGTAAAGAATACACTCTAAATGAAAAGTATAGTAAATATATAAACCATCAGCATAATTATTTATAATCACTATTAAGTATTGTATACTGTATTGTATACTGTATATAATTGTAGGTTCAATTTATCTCACTATGAAGGTCTAAAATTTTATCATGTATCTATTTTCAAACAGCCTGTTCCAAAACTCCTGAGGCAGACTTGTTTCAATCAATCGGTGATCTTCATTAGACTTTTGTTTTGTGGTACTGGGGATTGAACTTTACCATCGTTCTGCACCCCTAGCCTTACTTATTTAGAGACAGGGTCTTGCTAAATTGCCAGCGTTGACCTTCAACTTGAAATCCTCCTTCCTCATCCTCCCAGTTGAGAATACAGGCATGCACCACCACACCCAGCACTAATTTCTTTTAACAAGTACGAATAGACATTTTTCCTTCGTCCTGTAACATTCTCTGCAAACCTGGGTATAATAAGGAAGCATTTGGGGTAATACACAATGGAGATTTGCCATACGAGCACTTATAAGTGCATATATTATACATTTTGTTCCCATTTCCCATTGTCTAGTATATACATTTTGTTCATTATTTACACTTGAGACATTTCTAGCTAAATGGATGCACTTTGAGACCATACTTTTTTTTAAGAGAATAAAACAACAGTAAAATGAAACAAAACAGTGATAAGTCAGTAAGAAGAGACCATCTCTTAAGTGAATTAAGTTGAGTACACGTGTTTAAATGCCACATTCTGTGGTATAAGAAAGTGAAAATATAAGAGTATTAGACTCTAAATATCAAGTTAACACTTAAAATTGAGCAATTTAGACCCTCTACCTGATCCAGTGATACTTTGTGATGTGGTGGAGCTGTGCAGTTCTGAGGTAGTAGTCATGGTTTCTTCCTCTGCTAGGAAACAGTAGCAATTTAAATATGTTAACAAAGCTCTTATCACCTCTTGCAGTTGAAGATTGTGCTGAAAAACTATTACCAGGACTGGAGTCCAGTCTTCAAAGCTGTAACCTTGAAGCCAAAAGCATTTGCTATCGTAAACCAAAGTTTTAAATGGCCTTGTAGAATTTATGTCCTTCCAAGTCTTGGAAGTATTCTGTTAAACTTAGTTGCATGGTGTACTTGAGAATATGATAGCCCTTTGAGACCCAAGTTGGTAACATCTTTCATTGTTACACTTCAGCACTTGAGAATAAAGACCCTAAGTCTGGTTTCATTTCATCCTTATTGTAACTAAGAATGGTTCCTATGTAGAAAGAAGACAAAGATTTAATGGTCTAGTAGTTTTCATATTGAGAGATTAATAGTCTACTGTTTATCAGTGATGGAGAACATTTTAAGAGTTTTCAGTGATACAAACAGCACGCTGTGGCATGGATGCTGTTGGTTCATTACCACTGGTCTGTAGTCAACCAGAAGAGTTCGACGAGGCCAGTTAAGACAACCAGGACCTAGTGATGATTAGCCTGATAAATATACACAGGTTTTTTCTGGTGTACCAGTGTTTCAAGTTGGTTGTTAACTTGAAGGAAGTACTTCTGCATGTGTTAGAATTCTGAGGTCAAGTCCAGGAAACTATGATAGTACTGTACTCATCTCAATTATACTTTCCTATACATTGGGGCTTTTAAAAAAATATGCAGTACATGACTAAATACTTTGAACAGTATAGATGCCTATTAAGTTGATTACAGTGTAACACTAAACAGTAGTTTGTATTAACAGGCCAGTAGGATAAAATGTGTTTGTAAGCCTTATTCTCAGTAATGTTCTGTAAAATTGGCATGAATATGCAACAGTTGCTTCTAGGGAAAATACAAGCTTAGGTTTCTACAAGCTCCTGTTTATGATATTTTCAGCAACAGATTAATATATAACTTAGTATGTATTCTGCTTAAAGACATACAGTTAATGATTCATTAACGTTGAGTTCCCAGAAGGTTATTGAGTGTGTTTTTTCCATCTGGTAAGTCATAGCCTTCTTTCTGTTAGGAACACTAGCTAGGTACCACACTTGAGGGCCTTTTAAACAGCAAGAATCACCTCAAAAAGCTGCAAAAATGTAAAATCGTGGCATTACATGGACAGTAAAAAGGACCCTGGTTGACAGTGTGAGCGCAAAGTGTTCCTTACTTAACCTCTACTGGGAGTGTGTGCTCCAGGCTACTCAGGTTTCCTTGCTGCCCTATGCGTGTCCACAGATGACCCTGAAAACCCTGCAAGTGTTGATTTCGCCATTGCAAATACATCATGGTGAGTAGACAAATTCCCAAATACAGAACCTGTGAAGAATGAACAACTGTATCTGATTATGACGACAAAACTAAATATGCTAGTGTAATAGATTGTTAACCTGGCTTTTCACAGAAAAGTAATGATTCTTTCCTTGACTGTAGAAAACTTAAATTTCAAAATTTCTTGTAGCTGGGAGTTTGGCTCAGTGGCTTAAGCGCCTCCCCTGGCAGGTGTGAGGTTGTGAGTTTGATCCCCGGTGTCGCAAAAAAAGAATAAAAGAAAAAAAGAAAAATTTCTTGTAGATAAAAGAAAAAAAAATGATGAGCTATCTTATGAAAACATCAGCCTAAGCTGGTATCGCCACTATGGGCTTGCATGGTAATGGTACAAAGTGGAGGAGGTGTAGGAGGAAAGGTGTATTCAACAATGCTTTCTAGTTACTGGTGGGAATATAAAGTGGTACAGTCACTGTGGGGAACAGGTAGTTCCTTTAAAGGGTAAAGATACCACATGATCAAGTGATTTCATTTTCTTTGGGAATATACTCAAGAAATGAAAATCCTGTTCACATTAAAAAAAAAAGTATTGTGGAGAAATACTGTGGGAGTTCCTACAAAAATTAAACAGTTATCATACAATCCAGCAATTTCCCTTCTGTATATCCAAAAATTGAGAATAGGCTCTGCGTAGTTGTACACTCTTTCATGAGCAGCATTCGTCACAACGGACGAAAAGTTGGAAAACCATTGACAGATGAATGAATAAATAAAATGTTGGTATATCCACGTAGTGGGATAGTACTAAGCTTTTTTTTTTTTTTTTTTGCGGTACCGGAAATCGAACTCACAACCTCACGCCTGCCAGGCAAGTGCGTAGGCCACTGAGCCAAACTCCCAGCCCTATTTTCTTTGAGGCAGCGTCACACTATGTAGTTCAGGCTGGCCTTGCTCACATTGTAGCCCAAGCCATCCTCAAACTCACAACGCTCCACCTAACCTCAGCCTCCCAAGTGTTGGGATTAAAGTACTCAGTTTTTAAAAAGAAAGAAATTCTGATTTATGCTATACCATGGATGAACGTGAAGATGCGCTAAGTGAAATAAACCAGACACAAAAGGTCAGATAATTATATGGGTGTGTTTCATGAGGTACACAGAATACTCAAGTTAAAAAAAATGGAAAGTAGAGTAATCGTTAACCACGGGCTGTGGGGAGAGGGAAATGAACAATTATTGTTTAATATATACAGAGATTTTGTTTGACAGGATGAAAAAGATCTGGAGATAGGGTGAGATGATTGCATGACAGTCTATGAACACTTAACGCCACCAAACTGAGTACACTTAAAAATGGGTAAAAATGATAATTTTACATTATATGTCCTTAACTGCAGTGGGGGAAAACCCTTGTATCATAGCAGCAGTATTCATTAGAGCCAAAATATGGGAATAACCAAATGTCCATCAACCAGTGAGTGGGAAAATGAAATACTATAGTATGTTCATAAAATTACCAGAATAGACAAAATCCATAGAGAGACAGAGTAGGTTAGTGGTTGCCAGGAGCTGCAGCAGAATGGTCAAGCAATGAGTTTCTTCTTGGGGTGGTCAGGTTGTTTCAAAATAACTCCTGCGTAACTCTTTAGAGTCCCACGTTTACCAACTTTTGACTGAATGAATTCAATGATATGTTATCCTTGAAACGAGCAGAGGAGGTGCTTTACAATAGGGAGATAGATCGAAGACCGGCCCACTGTGGAGGCGATGCAGTGGCCCCTATAAGGAAGGGAACTAAGGAAACTGAACTGCCCTCCTGTGAGCTTCCATGCCCTCTCCATGGAGTCAGGATGTGTCGCCAGCTGGGAACTCACCAGAGTTTCTGTCAGCATGGTTGATTAAAGCGTTGACCACAAGACTGAACGCCATCTCCAGCCCCACTCTTCTCAGAGCTCAGCTCTGAACCTTGCCAGGCTTTCTGAAGATGAGTGTCAACCCTGAGGCTGACCAGGAACCCATCTGGTGTGGCCTCCTGAGCATAACAGACTTCTGTTTCTGGAAGTCTCAAAAGGTTTTTGAAGCACCTCCAAGAAAGGATACATTCTTTATTATGCCACAGTTTTTTAAGTTTATTAAAATATTTTAAACAGTAAGAATTTTAAAAATCATGCATTTGCAACAGGTTGCATGTATTTAAATTTAACACCTTACTTAGGGCTAAGCTTTCTTTTTTTATGTTTATAATTTTTGAATTTTCTGAAAATTTAGCCAATAAGTCGTCTTTTTCCGTATCTTTTCTTAAATTAAAATGAAAAAAGTTCTCAGTAATATTGTGTTTCATATGATTAAAGTACATTAATTTATGTAATTTCACTGCTGAGGTTACCCAGATTGCCTGCAAAATGCACTAAAAAGTTAAATATTTCATATTTCAAATTATTTCCAGTTTTTTATCTATCAAAATAAATGAATTGGAGAAAACATGATTGTTGGCTTATCTTCTGAGATAGTAACAATATACACTGTAATGCCCCCTGCTGGCCACCTCGTTGCTAATTTTTGTTAATTACGGATGAAAATGTCAATTTTGGAAAAAATTTTTTAGTATAACCAAAAGGAAAATAGTAGTTTTAGGATTGCTGTCAGAGGAACAATGTGGTGCTTCACTTGTGATTTTTAGGTTGACCATCAGAGCGACTTCTGTAGTAGGATGCACAGTGTTTTAGTCCTGGAGAGCTTGTGTTTAGTTAACTATGCCTGACTCTGGCCCTCAACTGTTCTGTGCTAGAAAGCAGAGAATGCAATATTTCAACTCAGATTAACTGAAGAGAAATTAAGTCAATTTGTTTCTCTTTTCTTTTTTTTTTTTTTTTCTTTTTTTTGCGGTACTGGGGATTGAACTCACAACCTCGCGCCTGCTAGGGCAGGCGCTTAAGCCACTGAGCCAAACTCCCAGCCCTGGTTTTTTTGAGGCAGGGTTGCACTGTGTAGCTCAGGCCGGCCTCGCGCTCGCGTTGTAGCCCAGGCCGGCCTCAAACTCACAAGGCTCCTCCTACCTCAGCCTCCTGAGTGCTGGGATTAAAGGCGTGCGCCACCACGCCCGGCTTGTTTCTCTTTTCTATTCAGGAGAGATGAATATATGATTGTCAAACAAATTTCTTTTAAGTCCTTTCTCCTCTGAAACCTTCCTGATTCCTTTTATACTCTCTTGACTCAGACCAGAGAGAAAAATAAAATGCATTTATTTTAGGTCTAAAGAAGCAGTGGAATTTTCATAGGCTATTTCATTTTACTTACACATTGTAACAGGAGTAGCCTAAGAGGTCTGTGGTACTTCTCAATGATTGGTTTCTTTCATATGGCATTAATAATCATGCATGTTAAGTGATAATTTATGAGAATTAGTTTTCATTTCCTGACTGGAATCAAACTGGAGCTTATGTGATACTTACTGTCTTCAGCTCTGTGCTAGCAAATGACAACCTAGCTGTTGTTACCAGCATTGGGTGGGCTTGAGGCATCTAAGAACATAGGTGCCTGAATGGTCTCTGACTTGCTAGAGCAAAATCTCCAGAAGGCATAAATCTCCAGAAGGCATAATGTAGTTGTTGAGATTCCAGCAGGTTGGTTGCCAGGTTTTAGGGGTACTAGTGTCTCCTTCTGAAGGTGGTTTCTAGGTTCTTTCTGTCCTGAGCAAACAATGATTAAGACAAGCACAAAAGGTAGCGAAGTTTTGTTGAAGGTAGGGAAAGAAACACGTTCTGTAGAGCAAACTTGGGCCAAGTAAAAAAAAGTAGTAAAAGAAGTGCGTCCCTCAGCAAGAGAACAGGCCGAACATGCAAGAGGGAATGCAGTGGCAAAAAGATCAGTGTAGACTGAACTTTTGTATCACCCACTCATCAGGTTGGTGTTATGTTTGGGTCATCCTTTGGAAAACTTGCTGAAATTCTAGGAAGAATTCCACCTGCAGGACTTTGGGAACTGTTTTGCACCAGTATGTCTTGTGATTTTCTGATTAGTAGTAAGTCATGCCTACTTCTCCAAACAGTTTTGCCATACCCTAATCTCCTGTCTCAGGTCCACAGCACTTGCTAAACTTTTTTTTTAAGTAAGAAGTTTATAAGAGACTGTAATCCCAGCACTGAGTAGGCTGAAGCAGGAGGATTGCCATGAATTTGAGAGCAGCCTGGGCTAGCTACATAGTGAGTTCAAGGCCAGCCTGTACACAAAGTGAGACCCTGTCTCCAGAAAATAAATAAAAGAAGAAGCTTACAGCATACAGTAATAGTAGGAAACAAAATACTTTTGGGGGATCAATTTTATCAGGTGTTAAACAGTGTAGAACCATAGCAACTCCAATTATGAAGTTTATTGGTAAAATGTGTAAAATTAAAATGAGGCAACCTCTGTTATTACATAAAAGTACTAAAAACTTTAAAAAAAAAAATTTGGTGTGAGGGGCCAGGAGTTTGGCTCAGTGGCTTAAGCACGTGTCTGGCAGTCGCGAGGTTGTGAGTTTGATCCCTGGTGCTGCCAAAAAAAAAAAAAAGTGCATAAAACAAATTTGATGTGTATGTGTGTATTTTGTTTCTTACAGATAAAAACTCATATATTTATACCTCAAAACTACAGTCTTCTTACTGTTGCGTGTGATTTATAAATCACTAGCTTTGTCTGGTATGCTTAGCATCCTTGCCTGTTTTAAGTTTTTACGCATGTGTTTAGCTGCTGGAATCCCTGTGGGTTTTTATCTTTGCTTTCATTTTCACGAAAATGTTAAAATAACTTAGGCTTTACGTCTAGAACTCAAGGCGATCTTCCTGCCTCACTCTCCCCTTCCAAGTGCCGTAAAAAGTATCTTGAGGTGTTATATTTTAATGACTTTTCCAGAGAACTGACAATCTAAAATCTTTGAAATGCAAAAACTTTTAACTTTTTAACTTTTTTTATTTTTGCAGTGCTGGGGATTGAACCCAGGGCTTCCTGCAGCCTGGGCAAGTGCTCTTTCACAGAGCTAAGCCCAGTGCCCCTGTGGCACCTGATTGTTTTTGTGGAAATCTTTCTTACTCTTTAAATCTTCCTTACTCTTAGACAAAGACCATTTTTTGATGCCCTCAGCCTAAACACAGACTCTGTCCTATCTGATATATCAGAGAAAGGAATTTAAGTATCCAGTCTGATAAGTCAGCACTGACTTTATACTTAGTATGGCTCTCAGCTTTCTGCTGAAGGACTACATGTGCGCACAAAGTTCAGTTTCTGCTTCCCAATTCTGAGCTCCTCATCTCCACCCTATGCCTCAGTGTCTTCTGTGTTGAGGCAGTGTTCCCAGACTTAGGAGATGAGAACTTGCTAAAAGGGATTACTGGGTTTCTGATTCTGGATGAGGTTCAATAATTTGCATTTTGAGTAAGCTTCCAAATGATGTTGTTACACTTTAGGAACAACAGCTGTAGGAAATGTTACTTGCGTTATTAATCCCTTTTTCCCTTTATGTGTTTTCTAAATAGGAGTCTTACCCAACAGTGCTTCATGTAATGTTACAGTGTGTTAGTTATCGTAGCATGGGTAATGCGTGTTACCCGTTATGAGGGCCGTGTTCATGACCTCATGGAAACCTAATTATCCCCAAAGACCTGATTATGGTTTGAAATGAAGGATCCCCCAATGACTCAGTATTGAGGGCTTGCTCAAGCAAGACTTCTGCAGCAGACTTCAGAGGTGGGGCCTAAAGAGATGATTTGATCATGAACTAATGCATTGTTGAGTGAACATAGCGGGGTAGATGGTAATGTGTTTCTTCTTTCAGAGTTTTGTTTTAAATTCTGATGTACTATTTTCCCATTACGGTGCACCTGATTCCTGTGGTTTGAATTCCCTGTAGGTCACTGCAGGCATTGGATATATGTGAGTCTCTGAGTAGATCTTCTGACATATAATTAAGGTAGTCATTGTCAGATATGTCCCCAGCAGTGGCTGTTCAGACATGTCGTGCCACTGCTGTTCAGCTGCTTTATCTCTAGACATCTTACATTTTAATTTTAATGGGAGGCAGTTGTATAATTCTCTTAATTCTCAAACATACTGGCTTCATATTTAGCAGTGAAACATTTTGAGACTTCTCAACCTCTATTATCCAATCTTAACTCTGTCATTACGTCCCCTGGACACATGCACTGATAGAATCAGGACTGTATCATTTAAGCCAAAGAACACAATCTGGAAGCATGGTTAGTAGCCATCTGTAGGAGCATCTTGTCCGCTCCTACCACTTTAGGATTCTATCTAGTCGAAACACTTGGTTGCATCAGGGTTTACAGAGAGAACTGGAGCTTGAACTTTCTGACTTGTGGTCTGCAACTCACTCAGTGTATTTCATGTTATCATGACTCTGTGTGTGTGTGTGTGTGTGGTGTATGATTCTTTTGGGATTACTTTTTTTTTTTTGCCTTCCTACTGCTCAGTCTTCCATTTTTACGTCAGCGCCTTCTGTGGCTTGGTCTCCATCTTGGAATTCCTGTTCTTTTGAGTGTTCGGTTTTGCTGTGTCCCAGAATAGCATCCAACTCAGAAAAAACATTTCATATTCTTGGTCATGCCTAGGTCTTGAGCAGTTCTGACAATCTTGTATTTGGTTTTTATACATTGTTCTGCACTGTTTCCAGTCTGTATTCCAAATTTCTGAAGTTTGACAGCAATTTGTTCAAATACCCTTTTATTTCGCACTGTTCCCTTCTGGTTGCCGTTGTATGCTTTTATCTGACCAGATGTCTGTTAAAACCCTGATTTCTGGCTCAGTTATTTGCTACAGTTGAAATAAATGTTGAATATTAGAAGGTTCCATTACTGATACCTTTATCAGGTGGGAAATAAAAAGGTATATGGATTACATATATATCAGGTAAAGTAAGTAATTGGACTTTGAAAACTGAACATACAACTTTATAATTTGCTTATAGAAACCAATATAATTTCATAAGAAAATGTCTTGTAGATAATTTTTCTTTTGAGATAGGAGAGGTGTGAATAATACCTTTTTTCTTTGTCACATGGTTTCCATTGGCTGTATATTGGAATCTCTTGGTTATGTAAAAATTACTCCAGTGCCTTTCTCATCCCTCCTGAGCAGATGGTGATTCTAGTGCACACTTGGTGTTGAAAACCAAGGCCACTCTTGAGCAGGGACCTTGGGAGAGCCACACGTGACACTCAATGCTTAGTTAGTCCTTGTGAACGTTAGAGACAGAGCAAATGATGCTGTAAGTGAAATTTTATTTATTTATTTGTTTTTGCAGTACCGAGGGATTGAACACAGAGTACTGTACCACTGAACTACAGCCCCAGTCCTTTCTGTTTTTTATTTTGAGTTGAGTTGCTCAAGCTTGCCTTGAACTTGCTATCCTCCCACCTCAGACGCCCTAGTAACGGATTACAGATGTATGCCACCGTGCCTGTCTTTGTTCATTTATTTATTTACTGTATATTTATTTTAGTTATTCTCATCTTTTTTTATTAATAATGTTATTCTTTTAATGGTAGAGATAGGTGTCAGAAATTTTTAAATGTCTTATTCATAGGCAGTCTGTCTCCACCTAATTCTAAATCCTCTAATATTCAGTAGTGCTTCAATTCATTTTATGTTAATGATATTAATTGATCTTACACTTGACATCATATTGGTTGAGACCCACATTGCATTTGGATTTTATGTTCTTGCTTAATAAAGAGGAAGTCTAGACACTGACATCTATCTCTAAGTGAATTCAAGGGGTTACATTAATATTCTGTGTGAGGGATGATAGATGAGAATAGAGCAAAGAGAAACTTTCATGAAATGTGTCCATAGATTATTTTAAACATTTAAGTGACTGACCAAAAATTAAAGTTGGCACAAACATTTCTATAGGCATGCTTAGAGTTACTAAGATGGAAGCCATTTATAGGATGATCAGTTTTGGTGGGGAAAGGGTATGAGCGTCCTTAAACAAAGATGGCTAAATTGTAAATGTGCAAAGGCCCTGTGTTTGAGTGAAACTAAGGGGGTTGGAGCCAGACGACTTAGCGAAAGGGTTGGAAAGTCCTTGAAGTAGAGGTATTGACATCTTCATCAGACAAACCTCAGGTTAAAATCAGCAACTTTCATTTCAGAAGGCAAGTGATCTTTATTGTATTTAAAACATCTAAATAAATAATAGAGTCCAGAAAATACTGTAGCTGCTGTTTTGCGTGGTAGTAACTGCAGAACCTTCTCAATATCTGGTGTAGGATCAGATAGAAAGGATGTTTTCAAGTGGAGTAGATTATTTTGTTAACAAAATGATTTATGATTAAGCTGTAAACGTGGAAGTTCAACTAATCCAGGTTAATTGAACTGTCATTTGTCATCTTAATCCCTTCTTCACATTTGAAACCTTTATTATATTAACCGTTTTCTCTTAGGTATTAGGTTTACCCACAGTTCCCTCCTTTAGAGGTTTCGCATCACTGTGTTTCTCAGTGTTTCAAAGGTGGTATACACGTATAGTGTGGGTTACAGATACTTTTGAGCTCCTAAAAATAGTAGTTGGGAGACTTGAGTTGTGGGAGAAATCTCATCACCACTGGTTCCCCCTTTGCCTAGTGGTGCATGCTGCTTGCACAGACGGTGAGCAGATTCATGTATGTAGTGTTGGGTTTAACACAGCAGAACAAAAATCTTTTTTAATGTCTAAGTTACTCAATCTTCAACCATTCACTTGTTACATCAATTTTTATTTTACTTCTCATAGTGTAGCTTTTCTTCCAAACAAGTAATGAAGTGTTATCAATTCTTTGTGTTTTAGTGCTTTTATTTATAAATTTAGGAAAATGATAAATTACAATGGAGCAGAAAGTTGTCTTGTTTGGAGCTTTGGGGGAAAAAAACTGAACAGTATTTTTGATAATTTCTCTTATTTGGCCCTTGAAATGAAAACCTAAGATTTTTAGAACCCAATCTATTTTTCAAAACCATATTAGACATAGCTGGCACTCGCAGTCAGTGCCATTTTAATGACTCTTTCTGTGTCTCACAGATGTAAAGTGATGATTTCCAACCTCTTCTTCAAAATCCTTACCATGTACAAAGTAGTGTGAGTTGGAATTCTTTTTTAGCCTTGATATTTCAGGCCATATTTATCATGCAGACACAAGTCCTGCACTCTTGGTTTGCAAAACTGTAAAACAAAAGAATGGTACTTTTTCTTCTTACCTTCAGGAGTCTCTGGGTCTGTGCTGGAGCTCAGCATGGCCAGGTATTTGCTGTTTGCATCTTCTGTGAATTGTGTGGCAGTTTACCCTGCAGGATTGCATGCAGATCATGCAGCTTCATAGTCTTAGAGCTGTCTCTGGAGTTGTGGGCATATTTAGCTGTTCTGTATGCGTATTTGAGATTTTTATACTTTGCCTAGCACTGTTTCCAGTTTCTGCATACTTTTAGTGACTTCAGCCTTTTAGCAATATAAATAAATATTACTCCTTTATTTCTCGGTATTCCATACAGTTGTCATATGCTTTTTTTCTGCCCAGACACTTAGCAGAGGTTTAACTTCCTCCTCAGTCCAGTGCTTCCCTGCTCCACTCTCCATGTTGAAAGTGACCTAGAAATGATTCACTCTTTCAAGCCCAGGTTCTATTTCCTAGGAAGCCAGACAGCTGGTTGTCAGTAAACCACTAAGAGCTGGAAAAGACGTAGCTCAGCTGGTTAAGGCTGCCTGAGGGAGTGACTTGAGGAACCAAGTAAGCAGGCTTTGTGACTAAAGAAGACTGGAGCTAAATGATTGCTAGCCTTACTCATTTTAGTGTCAAGGAAAATGTACCCTTAAGACAAAAGGGAAAGAAAACGATGTTTTACCAAATGATTAATATTTTAAAAAATTGTTCGGATATGTTTGAAAGGATTTTTCCCCGAGGCTTTTAGCTATTGTTGATAGACATATATTTAAAAATACTGTTTTGCCAGATGTGGTGGTGCACACCTTTAATCCCAGCACTTCGGGAGGCTGAGGTAGGAGGAGCACTGTGAGTTGGAGGCTGGCTTGGGCTACAGTGTGAGCAAGGCTGGCCTGAACTACCAAGTGCGACCCTGTCTCAAAAAATTAAGGCCTGGAGTTTGGCTTAGCGGCTTAAGCTCCTGCCTAACAGGCATGAGGTTGTAAGTTAGATCCCTGGTGCCACCAAAAAAAAAAAAAATACTGTTTTGTGTCTATTTCTTCTGTGACATGAATCACTTGGTCTTATAGGTTGAGCATATGTGCTGCCGAAGCAAGCACATAGAGGTTAATTTAAAGACAGTGTTATTCCTTAAATAAATGTTAGTTCATTAGAGTGAAACTTAGTTTCATAGTGTTTATAGTATTTATGCGTATTTATTTGTATCTTAGTATTTAATCTATCATTACAGTAAATAATTTCAGTTTTTAGATTTTTACTTTTCAAATATGTCATTTTTATCATTAATAAAATTCCTTAATTACAATATGTAATTTTGAAGAAGATCCTTTTTAAATAAATCAACATAGTAGCAATTGTTAAGTATGCATACTTGGGGCTGGGGCCATAGCTCAGTGGTATGGTGCCTGTCTGGCAAGCATGAGGTTGTAAGTTCGATCCCCAGTACCAAAAAATAAGAAGTATGCTTACTCATATCGAAGAGGTGTATTTCATATTTCTTTTTTTTTTCTTGTCATTATTAGTAATATTACTATTGTCTTTTAGAAACAGGGTTTTTGTATGCAGTTCAAGCTTGCCTCAAACCCACTTTGTAGGCTAGGCTGCTTGCCTCAGAATGATCCTCCTGCCTCAGCCTTCTAAATGCTGGAATTACAGGGGTGTGCCACCATCCGTGGCTTTTTAAAAAATCGTATTACCTAAAATTATTAATGCAGGATATGAGACACAGACATGGGAAAGTGTGCCTAGTCTGCAGATTTTTCAGAAGCAAACTTTGTTTCTTTTATGTGGTACTAGAAGGATCAGATTGGGTCTCTGGAATGCTAGGGAAAGTACCACTGAGCCATATCCCCTACTTACCATTTTGTATGTATATATTTTTTTGAAAAATGTCCATCTGTGACAAAAGAGACAAGAGTTCATTTCTAAGGGGATGGTGTTGATGGAGGTATTAAGAGGCCAAGTCTGCCTGCTCAGTTTCTTGCTCTTTTACAGACTTCGTGGTGCCATTCTTGTCTTGTTCATTTATCCTCAGCTTGTTGAAACCTTAGTTAACCTTACTTGTACAGAGGTTAGATAGAACTCATGTTCTGGAATTGGATGGTCGGTTTTGTTACCCTCACTGTATCACCTGCTCACTTCAACACTGGATAAGTTACTTTACACTTTGGTGTGCTAGTCTGTGAAGTGGGAATGGTAATCATAGTACATACCTACTTCATGGGATTGTTGTGAAAGCCAAATTAGACCATTTATGTGAAAAATGCTTAGGGCAGTACCTGGCATATTAGTTAGAAATGAATGACAGTATCATCTTGTTAAAATCATTTGCTGCTATTGTTAATCAGCATCATTAATAGAAATAATGCTAGTATTCTACGTAGCATTTAATGTCTTATCCGGTAGTGTATGATGCTCGTTAAGAAACTTTATGTTTGCCGGGCGTGGTGGCGCACGCCTTTCATTCCAGCACTCAGGAGGCTGAGGTAGGTGGAGCGTTGTGAGTTCAAGGCCAGCTTGGGCTACTACGTGAGCGCAAAGCCAGCCTGAACTACGTAGTGTGACCCTGTCTCAAAAAAAAGAAAAGAAAAGAAAACAAACTTTGTTTGATAAAACTCAAGAAGCTCATCATTTGGGCAACTTTAACAGTTTGTCTTCTTGTGTATTCACAGGGGTCAGGAGAGTGCTGGTATTGTGACCAGTGATGGGAGTTCAGTGCCAGCATTCAAAATGCATAAGGTAAATTTGAACATTAAAAAATTTTGATGATAAAAATAACAATTGCCAGGAGGTCATTAGTATATTGTAGAAAGGAGTCCTGAATAAACAAATTGCAATTAGGAGTAATACTGTTTGGATCATCCATTTCCAACTTTATATTCTAACAATTGTCAAATTAGAATGTATTTCATACCCAGTGTTAGCTTGCTGTATAACTCAAGCCAGGAGGTTATTTATTTAAATACTTTAAGATGTTTTGATTTTTGAAAAATGCAAACTTTCATTAGTATTTAACAAATTCTGTTGTCTTAGTGCATCTGTTTTATGAAGTGTCTTAAAAACTAAATGTGTTAATGATCAGAAACCAGGTACTTTCAACATCATGAATGTCCAAAATGCCACTAAAATTGCTCACTTTAAAAAATGGCTAATTTTATGTGAGTTTTACATCAGTGTACGTTTTTTTAAGTAAATTCTTCACAGTTCTTACAATTAGTTTAGTCTCTTTTCCTTTCTAAGATTAGAATTCTGAGGTACAAAGAAATTAAGTGACCTGTGCTGTCTTTGGTTCCTTGGCAGCTAGGCTTTTGTTACTGTCTAGTAGCACTGTCTCTGTTTTTGTAATACACTTTTTACTTTGACTTCTCAAGGGGATGGGTCTTGTAAATCACGTTTTTACTGAAGACAATTTGAAGAAATTATATGTTTCAAATCTTGGAATTGGACACACAAGATATGCCACTACAGGAAGATGTGAATTAGAGAACTGTCAGCCCTTTGTTGTTGAAACACTCCATGGGAAAATAGCTGTGGCACATAATGGTGAATTGGTGAATGCTACTCAGTTAAGGAAAAAGGTAAGTTTTTAATAAATGCTTCCTCCATATTTGGGATTAATGAAAAGGTGCAGATCTTGGCAAAGGACATTCCTATGTCATTGCTGCACCTGCTATGTAACTGTAGCAAATAATTGTATAAGAATTACCTGGAGTAAGCTGGGTGTGGTGGCTCACACCTTTAATCCCAGCACTGGGAGGCCGAGGTAGGAGGAGCATTGTGAGTTCAAGGCTGGCTTGGGCTACCATGCGAGCACAAGGCCGGCCTGAGCTACATAGTGTGACCCTGCCTCAAAAAACTAGGACTGGGAGTTTGGCTCAGTGGCTTAAGTGCCTGTCTGGCAGGCGCAAGGTTGGGAGTTTGATCCCCAGTGCCGCACACACACACACAAAAAGAATTACCTGGAGTACTTGTTATGATTCCAGATTCTAAGAGAATTGGGAACATTTTGATATGTTATTAAGGTGAATTGATGCTTTAAAAAGTTGAAATTTGGGAAAGTTGATTGATGGTTGCTATTAGAAGCACAGGGAATTTACTGGTTATAGCTCTTTTTTCTTTTTTTTTTTTTTTTTTTTTTTTTGCGGCACCGGGGATTGAACTCACAACCTCGTGCCTGCCAGGGCAGGGTCTTAAGGCACTGAGCCAAACTCCCAGCCCTGTGTTTTTGAGGCAGGGTCGCATTATGTAACTCAGGCCGGCCTTGTGCTCGAGTTGTAGCCCATGGTTATGGCTCTTAACTTTATGTCCCTGTATATATAAAACTGCTATGGGACAGGAAAAACCAAACTACTTTTGCTACCTTCAAACTTAACACAGCATACATCTGTGACCAAATGTGGTAGTTTCTCCACATCATATCTCTCAAATAACACAGGTGTACTTTAATTCAGTTCAACCTGCAGTTAGGGATAGATCCCGTAGGTTAAGAGCTTATTCTCATAAGACTGTCTTCCACTTCAGGTACCAATCACAAGTCCAGCCCTCTGTTACTTCTGACCTACTTACTATAAATTGGGATTTTGCATGTTCCCTCCTTGGCTTCAGTCATTCACTGGAGCAGTTCACAGAATTCAGTAAAGTGCTTTACTGTTATTTATCAGTTCATCATAAAGGATGTTATATAGGATACAGAAAAATAGATAAAGAGGGGTTATAGGGCTAATTATATGGGAAAAAGCAAGGAGCTCTGATGTCCTTTGGGAACCACTCTAGGATAGACCCTCCTAAGTGCTCAGCTATCTGGAGGTTCTCGGAACACAGCCCTGGAGGCCTCAGTAAGTGGGCAGTTGGCCTCCATGATCTACTTAGCCTTCAGCCCCTCTGCTTCCCACTTGGGAGGTCTGGTGAAGGTTCCAGCCCTCTAATCACACAGGATGGTTGCTACTGTCAAGCACTCACTCTGTGAGGCTATCTAGGAGCCCTTAGCCACCAGTCATCTCACTATCATACAAAATACACTTCTTTTGGTGGTTTCAGCAGTTTTAAGAGCCAAGAACCCCAGGCCACAAATCAACAGAGTTGGCTGTCTGCCCCTGCTCCTACACCAGACCCAGATAAAAAATGTTTTACCATGCAAGTGGAGAGTCAAAATGTGTCCTAGACTGAACATGTTCTTATGATTCCCCAAACAACATAGCAACTAACCATATAGCATTTACATCCTTAGTGATGGTACGTAAACCAGAAATGATTTAAAGTACATAGGAGATGTGGTTAGGTAATGTACAAATGTTAAGCCATTTATAATAAGGGATTTAAGCATGTACAGATTTTGTTTCTGCAGGGGTCCTACAACCAATTCCCCGTTGATACCAGTGAATGACCTTATATATTTCTTTTTGTCTGTCAAATTATCAAAAGCATAAGAAAAAAAGTAGAGAGTACTTTTCCTTTTCCTTTTCCTTTCCAGTATTCCTTGTCTGAAATGCTTAGGACCAGAAGTGTTTCAATTCAGATTTCTGATTTATTTGATATTTGTATATACATAATGAGATAATTTAGAGATGGGACCAAGTTTAAACACAAAATTATGCTTTACATACAAATTAAACACATAAACTGCAGGTAGTTTTGAGTATGTGTTTTTAATCTTGTACATGCAATAAAGTTTCATGGTGTGGAAGTTGCATTTGTGGTGTCTCTTTGGCACTCAAAATTTCAGATTTTGGATTTTTGGATTATGAAAGCTCAATCTGAATGTATTTGCACCATAAGAGAAGCGTATGAAGAAAAATGGTGTGTAAACTTAAAGATGACAAATGAGAAAAATCATTTGAAAATGATTTACAGTCAACTGGTAATCCCAGCATTGGGGAGCCTGAGGCAAGAGGATAGCCATGAGTTCCAGGCCAGCCTAGGCTAATTAAACAAGTTCAGTGGTAGCCTATACTACACAGTGGGACCCTACCTCAGAAAAACAAAAAAGAAATTCCAGCCAACTAAGATAGAATCAAGAATGAAGAGCTTTTACTTGCAAAATACTTTGTTTACAACATGTTTGGCACTTTCTGTGCTAATGGCTTCATCTGTGTATATGCCCACATCCATCAGTTACTATTCTTTTTCTAAATTATATGGTGTCTTTACCTTCCTGGTAGTTCTTTTTTTGTCCCTAACTCTATACGCCATTCATTATTTGATGCCTAGTTTCTTCATTTCATCAGATTCCAATAATCTTGATTTGGTAACCTTGAGGCCAGCCGGTTTTTGTAAAATTATGGTTTGACATAGTATTATCTTTTTATCGTTTTAAAGCCAACATTTCACATAGGAGAAGCAGTCAACAGAAACTGTATAATGATAAACTGGTGGTTCAGAAATACCTAGAGCCCAGGCAACTGCATCATGTGTGGTCCTTTTCAAAATTTTAGCTTTGGCAGAGCTTTGCTGCACCCTCTTCATAGTCCATGATGTTATAATGATGGTGATAAACATTTCTGTATACTAATGAGAAAAAAAGTTTTTTGTTGTTTTTTTTGGTACTGGGGATCGAACTCATGACCTCACACTTGCCAGGCAGGCGCCTGTGCTGCTGAGCTAAATCCCCGGCCCAAAAAGTTTATTTTAAAAATCAGACAATCACAAAATATAAATATGAAAAACTACTGAGCGTTCATCATGTATAGATAGCCACCAAGAGTTCAATTCTAAAGTACTATCTAGCTCCTTTTTTCTAGATGTAACCTATTGAAGTCTCATTGTAGACTTCATCCCTACCCAGTTAGGCATCTACAGAATGCCTGGTACCTTTCTATGATGGTGGGCTGTTAGGTGAAGGGCAGAATGGAGCTTCTCTTCTGGTGATGGAACTTTTTTCTCTCTGTTTAGCTTCTGCGCCATGGTATCGGTCTGTCAACCAGCTCTGATAGTGAAATGATTACCCAGCTCCTGGCATATACCCCTCCTCAGGAGCAAGATGACACCCCAGACTGGGTAGCAAGGTAATTGTAAAACTGGATTGTGCTAGTGGGGGATGGAGCTCAGTGGTAGAGTGATTGCCTTGCATGGGCCAAGTCCTGGGTTCAATCCCCAGTACCACAAAAGCAAAACAAAACAAAATAACTGCATGCAGATCCCACAGTGGGACCTTTTCCTTGAATATGTTTATACCTGAAGTGATTGATTGATTGATTTCAGGATTAAAAACTTAATGAAGGAAGCACCCACAGCATACTCCCTGCTTATAATGTACAGAGATGTTATATATGCAGTACGGGATCCTTATGGAATTCGACCCCTGTGCATTGGTCGACTTATTCCAGGTTCTGATATAAATGACAAAGGTAAGGAACTTCAGAAGGAATATAATTTTATAATGCTTTTCGAAGTCATTGTATTACTGCTGATGAATCCTAAAATCTTTAGATACAGAAACCTTATAGGTGAGACTGTATAGGCAATAAAGCAAAGAAATGATATTCCCAGGTTCGAAAGTACATTTCTTTGACTATGTCTGAGGATAAGTTCCTTTTAATATATTTAATGGACATTACTATTTTTTTCCTGTCTAAATTGCTTATTCATGTCCTTTCCTTTTCATTTGTGTAGGATGATTTTAGTGATTTTTGGCGGGGGGAGATAATGAGGTGTATTTTTCAGCCATGAAATTATAATGCTAGAAGGAATTGTAGGGGATTATTTTGTCTTTGGCTTAAGTAAAATAAGAACTCATGTGCTTTTAACAGCGTAGAAACAGCTGTTCAATGACCTTTTTTACTTCTCTGGTGTTTAACTGATCTGTTGAAATAACTTCTCTTAAAAATTTTCTTGAGTCTATTAATTTATTTGATCATCTTATAATTTTTAGAGAAAAAAACATCAGAAACAGAAGGATGGGTAGTGTCTTCAGAATCTTGCAGCTTTCTGTCTATTGGTGCAATGTAAGTTGTAACCTCATTAAGCTTATTATCTTTTTCCATATTGGTAAAAAATTATTAGGGAATGATGATGCATACCACTAGTTTTAGCTAGTCAAGAAGCTGAGCCAGGAAGATTGCTTGAGCTCAGGAATGCAAGGCTAGCCTAGACTACATCAAGATCCTATCTCAAACGGGGTGGGGGCGGGGCCACGTAGTTTGTAATTTAAAAATAAAGTTTTTCTTTTGGTATTTACATGAAAGATTTCTTTCCAATGTCTGTAAGAAAACAGATAGGTTTTGTTATGTATGTTGTGCTCAGCAGCTGCACTGACTTTACTTTTCCAGTAATACCTACTAGTTCTAAACTGTCATGTTTCTAAATACTAGACTTACTTTATTTTATTTATTTTTTTTGGTACCAGAGAGCGAACTCACAACCTCATGCCTGCCAAGCAGATGCTTATGCCACTGAGATAAATCCCTGGCACCAGACTTATTTTAGAAAGGAAGAACTTTCTCAGCAAGGAGTAATTATGATAGAACCTTAACTAGTATTAAAATATTCTCATTACCCTTTATCTTTTCAAAGTTCAATAAAATACAGGCCCTGAATTCTAAAATTCTAAATTAGAACTTAGGTCAGTGATGGCAAATCTTTTAGAGATGAGTGCCCAAAGAGCAACCCAAGCCCACTTTTTAATTCCAAAGTGACAGACAGCACTGCAATTCAACCTGCGTACTGAAGTTTTAGTTTACAAAGAACAGTGCATCCATTAACATCTTTTGTCTTAAAAGAAAAACACATAACAAGTATGCCATAGGCTCTGCTACCACTAACTTAGGGGTAACAAAAAAATGTATAGAAATTACTGGTAAAAGGGATATTACTTTCATTTTGCTTTTTGAGCCATCTCTAGACTTTATATTAAAATAATACATTTCTCTCTATAAGGGAAGAGACTCTTTGCTTTATAATTGATGTTTTCATCAGCCATAAGTACTAGCTTATTGAAAATCTTCTTTAACATTGTTTCCCAAGATACTACCGTGAAATCTTACCTGGGGAAATTGTGGAAATATCCAGATATGGTGTTCGAACTCTTGATACCATATCAAGGTCTGAAGGAAACCCAGTGGCTTTTTGTATCTTTGAATATGTTTATTTTGCAAGACCAGATAGTATGTTTGAAGGTAAGCTTTTTTTTTTTCTTCTGCTATTCATAGAAATCTTTCATTAATCTCATTGAAACATAGCAGTTGGCCCAGAAGTTTACTTGACTCTTTGAAGGCTCATGGTTATACAGTCTCAAAAAAAAAAGCAAAGATCTGAAAAAGGGAAACTTGTATAAATACTAAATATTAGTGTACTAAATTTGCTGAGACAGCACAAGATTAATACAAATTACTTTTTGCCTTTACAGTTACAAGAGGTGCTCAAAGTGGCAGCCAGACATTTATTTAGTACGGTGAACTGCTGAGTGCATACACTTTTTTTTGGCAGACTGTATATGTTGTGGATATATTTTTGCAGTATCAAGCTACATTCCAACTCTTTCTTTTAACTTTTGAGACAGTCTTGCTAAATCACTTAATTGCACAGATTGGGCTTGAATTTATGAGCTTCCTGCCCCAGTCTCCCAGAGTGCTGGGATTGTAGGCACATGATACCACACCTGGCTACTTTGTTTTTATCTTTAAGGAGTAGGAGTTATGATTTTCAGGTATATGAAGTTCAAATTTTAAAAATACTACATGGTTAAATTCCCAGTTGATGTATTTCCACTTTATTATTTTTGTATACATTGCTTTTCTTTTCATACTCCACCTGTAGAGTTCTAGCACTAGCTTTTTAGAATAGCAATATTATATTACGCTAAGTAAAAATAATCTGTTTCTATTTCCAAATATACCAGACCAAATGGTTTATACAGTAAGATACCGCTGCGGTCAGCAGCTGGCCATCGAAGCACCTGTGGAGGCAGATTTGGTTAGCACCGTTCCAGAGTCTGCTACGCCTGCTGCTCTTGGTTATGCAAAGAAGGTATTTTTTCTTCATTAGAACACAACAATTTGCTCTCCTAGCAGTGGAATAAGAATTTGTGGCCTATAAAAAGAAAGTGCTATGAATCAACCAGGGTAATAAAAAAATCCAAAATCTGAAGTGTTCCAGGATCCAAAACTGTTTGAGAACAACTTGATCCCACATGTGGGAAAGTCTATGATAGGTCACGGTCAAAACACAGGCACACTAAAAGTACTGTACAATATGTAAGCATGTATGTGTATGTAAGATGTACAAGGTCTATATGAAACAAACGAGTTTCTTGTTTAGACTTGGCTCCTAACCCCAAAATAATCTCATTATATATGCAAATATTACAAAATCTAGAACTTGAAATCCTCTTGATGCCAACTGTTTCAGATAAGACATTCAACCGATATTACTAAAATGGGGGGGTGGCTTTATTTAATTGGCCATTTATAGATTTTTTAATAACATTTTTATAAGTACATAATGATTACATACATTTCAGTACATAATGATTACATACATCATGGGGAGTTGGTGTATGTATATAACACATCTTAAATCTTTTACTTCCCCCTCCCTCATTCCATAAAATCTTCTTGCACTACTCTCACCAGTTGCTACTATGACTGTTTCCTTCCGAGTATGTTTAATAGCAAAACTGTTTATTTTCATTTTCCATAACCAGGTGATTCTGTAGTTCTAGTGACTTGAGGGTATAACACCCAGTATTTATTATCATGGACAATGTATGTATTAGCTTTTCATTACTCTGTAACAAAATGCCAGAGGCTTTGTACAGAGATTTGTTTAGCTTGTGTTTCTGGAAATTCAAGGGTAATGCTGGCATCCGCTTGCTTCTGGGGAAGGCCTCATGGCAATTGCACCACAACGGTAGGAGTGATGTAAAAGCCAGAGATCAGTCATGAGAACTGCTTTACTCCTTTCTACCGTCGGGCCTCCCACTGACCCCACCTCAGTGTTGCCATACTGAGCAGCAAGCTTCTTTAGTTTGTGGACCTTCAGGGAAAAAAACCATATCCAAATCATACCAGAGAGTTAGATAACTGGCTTCTTTTTTCTTTTTTCTTTTTTCTTTTGAGACAGGGTCTCATAATGTAGTTCCTGTTGGCTGTGAACTTACTGTGTTGCCCTGGCTGGCCTCAAACTCACAGCAATCCTCCTGCCTCAGCCTCCCGTGTGCTTGGATTACTGATGTGCATCACCATACTCAACTTCTACAAGAAATACTGTGTATATATTTAGAGAAAGTTACCTTGAAAAATAAACAAGTTACTTCTGCCCCTAAAAAGCATCTCCTTTGCTTTTTTATTAGTTTCTTATGCAAGTTTTTTTGTTTGTTTTCTTTTAAGCAGGCTGTGTAGCCCAGGCTGGCCTCAGATTTCTTGTTCCTGCAGCCTCTTAAGTGCTGGAATTGTGGGCATGTGCCATCATACCTGATGTCAGCGAATTTTTTTGATGTTAACTCTTCATTGTGTTTTCATACACCTGATCTCTTTCAAGATCAGGAATAATAATGCTTAAGAGAGGCATTAGAAGTTGTAGCCAAATCAGTTGGTTTTCCCACAAACTATTTTCCTTTCAGTGGATTTTTAAGTTTTAGGTACATATTACAATGACAGCACAATCTAGGGGAAATAGGCTAGAGTATTTTGTGTATTCTCATTTCTATTTATTTCTTGTTTATCAGAGTGGACTTCCATATGTGGAGGTGCTGTGTAAAAATCGATACGTAGGAAGAACCTTCATTCAGCCAAACATGAGATTAAGACAACTTGGTGTTGCAAAAAAGTTTGGAGTATTGTCAGACAACTTTAAAGGCAAAAGAATTGTCCTTATAGATGATTCAATTGTGAGAGGCAATACCATTTCGCCCATAATAAAATTGCTCAAAGAATCTGGGGCAAAAGAGGTACGTAATATTAAAATGTTTTAAAGTACCAGTAATTCGTAATTAACAGTATGCTCTTGGCACAAAAATTGCACTTCAGTACACTGGGTGAATAGTTCAATATAATAGATAAATTTTTCATACTAGATTGCTTGTGTGTATGTGCTGCTGATGTGAGCACACTAGATCATTTTATGAAAAACTAGCAATTTGGAGAACATGGAATAGCCGCTGTAGACTGTGTACTACATTTAATCCTAAAAAAAGCTAAATGTTAAAGCTTACAACTTTTACAGCTTTGAAGAGTTAACAGAAATCACAAAACAGAATGCTTTTCAAACTATAAAGTACTGCTTGCTTTCTTTGTTTGAAGACCCAGAGTCAATTTGGTAGAATAAATCTGACCCATTAAATTATTTTATCAGTTTTGTCTGTTAAAAAAATTTTTGTTTCAACTTTTTAAATTGACAAACATTTATATTAATGGTATATATTTAGCATGATGTTTTAGTTCATGTACTGTATCTACATACAGGCATACCTCATGTTGTATTTTGCTTATTGTGCTTTGCAAGTATTGTGATTTTAAAAAACTAAAGGGTTTCAGTACCACTGTTTGGAGCAAGTCCATAGACGACATTTTCCCACATGAAATGTTCTCATTTACTGTCTGTATAGATACTCATCAGTGGGTTCATCCCATTATCTGCCTGCCCCTGCCCACATCCCACACACATGCTTTTTTATTTTAAATCTTGTGGGTTTTTTTATTTTTATTTTACTTTATTTTATTTATTTATTTATTTATTTATTTATTTATTTATTTTGCGGCACCGGAGATCAAACTCACAATTTCGCGCCTGCCAGGCAGGCGCTTAAGCCACTGAGCCAAACTCCTGGCCCTGGTTTTTTGAGGCAGGGTCGCACTATGTAGCTTAGGCTGGCGTTGTGCTTACGTTGTAGCCCAAGCTGGCCTCAAACTCACAATGCTCCTCCTACCTCAGCTTCCCGAGTGCTGGGATTGAAGTGTGCGCCACCACGCCTGGCTTTTATTTTAAATTTTGACCCATGTCCTCACTAAGCTGCCCATGCTGGGCTTAAAACATGTAATTCTCCTATAACCAAACCTGTAATGTACTGAGGTACAACTGTATTAAGTTGTATTTTTAAATTTAAAAGGTTATACTACTTTAAATATTTCAGTAGCTCAAATTACAGAAGTGAGATGCCATTTGCAAATCTAAAAATCCAATATAGGAGAAAGTGAAATGTCATACAATAAGACAGTCTTTTTTGAAGATTTGAAAGAATTATGATTATGATTTTCCAGCCTTTTAATGACTGATTATAATTATGATAATCACCTTGCAATCCTCAAATTACATGGTAGAAATAAAAAATAAATTCAGCATCTGTTACAGTAATAAGAAAGAGCAGACAAACATAAAGAACCTGGAAATGGGTTCAATCTGTAGAAAAATAGGTTAGTAAAGTGATGTCTCAGTGTGATGAAAGATGATGATGTAAAAACTACACAAAGGCTACATAACAAGGGCAGAGTTTTGGTGAGAAACTTTTAAAATTACGTGTGCACACTGATTATAGCCATGTATATAGACCTGCCATAAGGTGAAAATAATAGACAAAACTAATTCTATTATGGTAGTAAGATTTCGTTACAACCTGGTAGACCATATGGCATCTTTCTAGTACAATAAAATAAGAAGTCAGCAGAAACATGTTTCAGATCTTACAAGCGAAAAAAGAGTAGCACTGGGAGTACAAAGCCATTGAATGAAATGGCAGAGATCTGAGTAAGAAAAAATATATGTTGTTATTAGTGAAATAAATTCTATTGTTCACTTTTTTTTTTTTTTTTTTGCATTTTATTGTTTTTTGTCTTTTTGAGACAGGGTTTCACTATGCATTTCAGGCTGGTTTGAACTCAGTTTATAGTCCACACTGGCCTTGGACTTGCAGTGATCTTCCTGCCTCAGCCTCTCATGTGCTGAGATTACAGGCACGTGCCACCATGCCTGACTGTAGTTTACTTGTTTTAACCATACTCTGTTTACAGTAGATTCTCTAGAACAATTTTATGTTGTATTTGATCAGTGAAAAAATGTTGATAATTATTCTTACTGTGATTACGTGAAATGATTTCTTTCAAAGGTGCACATTCGAGTAGCTTCACCACCAATCAGATATCCATGCTTCATGGGAATAAACATTCCCACAAAAGAAGAGCTCATTGCCAATAAACCACAGTTTGCTCATCTTGCAGAATATCTTGGTAGGTGTGTTCATATTTCTGTAGACTTTATCCTCAACTGCTTATTAACGAAAAGTCCAAAGCCTGTCAGCTTTCAAGAAAAAGCAGTATGGGCTTCTCTTATCCAGTGTGCTGAGCAGGCAGTGAGCACTGGTCTGAAGAGCGGGTATGGTGGGCGAGTGGACTTGGGAGTAAAGACTGTGCTGGAGAGCGAGGATGGAGAAAGGAAAAAGGATTTCTAGGGAGAGCGCACTGCAGTCAGTTAAAGCCATGCAAAGTCAGGGCTGAAGAAAAACAAAATCAGCTTTGTTACAGATTCTAATAGGATAATTTAGATACAATACAGATTAAAAAGTCAAGTGCTTAGGTAAGCTTACCTTTAATAATGAGACTCGTACATCCAAATTATCCTGGGTAAGACCTTTACCTTTCAAAGTCAAAGGATATGTAAACTATTTAAGTATCATAGCATGTCCTATTTACTGTCCTTTGGTACCCCACACTGGTTATCTATGACTGGCATTTTGTTTGACTGTTCATGTCTGTGCCTTACTGTTTAAATATTCTGATTATCACTGAATAGGTGTCATATTATCACCCAGTAGGTTAGCACCCCCTCTTTGCCAGGAACTATGCTACATATTTGAACTATATTATAATAGTCCCCACTTTTAAAAAGGAAAGACTTAAGAAAAGTAAACTAGGTTGAGCTTAAATGTGAGACCCAATCTTCCTTGTCTTTAAAATGTGTTTTCTCAAGCCAGGCACTATGATCCATACCTATAATCCCAGTATCTGGGAGGCTGAGGCAGAGGATCTCAAGTTCAAGGCTAGGCTGGGCTACATAGTGAAACCTTGACAAAAAAAGAAAAAAAAAAACTGTTTGCCAGTCAAGAAAGTTACTCTTCAAGACTTCCAGACTTGAAGCATCCTTTGTTTTCAATTGTTATGTGTATTTAAAAATTTTTTAAAAATTAATGCTGAATTTCCTTGATATTGCTGTCTGTCCATCTTTGTCTTTTAGTGGAATGCTAAAGAGAAAGTTGTATTCTGACTTAAATTACGCTGTTTGTAATTATTGAAGGATTTCTTCCTTTCTAAAGGAAATCAAAAATCTTTTGATTTTTTTGCTCTTTTCCTCCTGCAGGAGCAAACAGTGTTGTGTATCTGTCAGTAGAAGGACTGGTTTCATCTGTACAACAAGAGATAATATTAAAAAAGCGGAAAGTGAAAAAACACGATATTATGATTCAGCAAAATGGAAATGGCCTGGAGTGTTTTATAAATAATGGTCACTGTACCGCCTGTCTCACAGGAAAATACCCTGTAGACCTGGAATGGTAACTGGTCGGGGCAGATGCTGTTGCTCAGGATAGAAAGTTGGTCAAGAAATGGTTGTACATTATCTATTCACTTAGTAGGCAAAACATAAAATGCCACATGCTTATGTTTACCTTTACAATTTTGAGATTTTTTTTCCTGATAAGGGTACCAAATACTATAATCGAACCTTGGTCATTACATATAATACAACATGAGGTGTTTGTTCGTTTGTTTGTTTGCTTTAATTGCATTGACTAGCGTTATTCATGTGGTCAGAGAAGGCAGGTGGTAAGTGCTTTTTGCCAAGTGTATTAAAGGATTAGGTTATGAAATTAAAGCCATCTAGGAGGTGTGATTCAAAAGAGACAGGTTGAGTTAATATAACATTTCATGCAATGTTGGAATTGATTCAGCCCTACATGTCTAGCCTCTTTCAGGCTGTAGTTTTCGCCTTGGCTTCCCTGTCTGTCCTCCATATTTTCGTAATGGTGCTGGGTGCTGAACTAAATCCCCAATGCCCCATCACCAACAACTTTTTTTTTTTTTTTTTTTTTTTTTTGAGACAGTCTTGCTATGTGGTTCAACCTGGCCTTGGGCTCACTTTGTAGCCTAGGCTGGTCTCAGACTTGCAGATGCTCCTGCCTTAGCCTCCCGAGTGCTGGGATTACAGGCGTGCACCACCATGCCCGGCTAGCACCACCACCTTGTAAGGCAGTCTTTTTAAGCCTTCCAGCCTGGCCTCCCTCAAACTTATGATGCTCCTACCTCATTCTCCCTCATTCATTTAGGCATGTTTCTGGACATTAACATAAATAACTCTTAAGATTTTTTTAAAGATAGACAACTCTTTAAAAGAAAAAAAAAAGCATCTTTTTGTGCCTCAGTATACCCATTTGTGTAGTGAGGTACACTGTTAATGAGTAATAGGCCTGTGAAAATGTCATATACCTCTAAATTTTGAGGTAGTGCATTATCATTAGCTTTTTGGAAATGAGTCTGCAATTGAAATTTCATTGTGATGGAGGGAAATCTAGAGTTTAGCAGATCCTTGACATCTCTTTTTGAGATGCTCCAAGAATGGTTGTAAAAAATAAATCTGGCCAGGCATGGTGGTGCATGCCTGTAATCCCAGCACTTGGGAGATTGAGGTAGGAGGATCACCATGAGTTCAAGGCCAGCCTGGGCTATGTAGTTAGACCCTGTCTCAAAAAAAAAGTCTGCTCAAGTTTTTTCTACATTTAGCTAGAAAATATGAACTAAAATATTTACAAGTGACTTAGTACATTTGAAATAAAAACAATTTCTTAAAATTCTTTCAAACCTATTATCCTTAATTAATCAAGTGCTTGATCATTTGTAGTGATAAATCCTTATATATGTATATATGTATATACACATACTTCCAATTGAAAATAAATGATCATATAAAACAGTAGGACCCTTTGGTTTTTTTTTTTTTTTTTTTTTTTAATGAGACAGAGTCTCACTATGCAGTTCATGCTGCCCTTGAGCTCACTTTGTAGCCCAGGCTGGTCTCCAGCTTGCAGCAATCTCCCTGCCTCAGCCTCCCAAGTGCTGGGATTACAGGCGTATGACACCACGCCCAGCTGGGGCCAGTTTTCTTTGAGGATCAAGGAGACAACTACTTTTTAGAATGAGAATGCCCTTATTCAAGCATCAACTTAAAATTACCTTTTTCTACTTTGTTTTATTAGGAGCTAGTGGATTTTTTAAAGGTTTGTTTGTTTTGTTTTGTTTTTGTAATTCAGATTTAGTAGATGGGGATGCTTTGTCTACAAACTCCTGTTTCTGTAAGACTTTTTTTAAGCCTATAAGTATTTGTCTATATGTCATGCCACCACAGTTTGATGTATATAGTATGCAAATCCATTTAGAAATTTACTATTTATGGGTAACTGAAGTTGTTCATCTGTATTTGGTATGTATCTCATAGTTATTTTATGGCAGGTCAAAATAAAATGTTGATAGTTCTTTAAGATCATGTGCAGCAGTGGCTAGAATGACCCTACAGCAGAGGCACAGGCAAATTGGCATTTCAAAGCCCTGGGACCATTTCAGTGTGTGTGTGTGGCCTCTAGTCTTAAATGTATTCTTCTCCATGGCAGCGTGGAGGAGGTAAGACCTGTGGGTCAATTTGAAATGGCCTTACTTATATTTGATTTTTTAAAAACAAGAGACTCAGGGAAGGTACTAAACCAAAATATATGATTTGAATTTTATGTTTTCCTTAGTTTTTACTTTGTTTTATTGGGATGCTTTTGTAAAAGAAAATGCTTTTATGGTTTGATAATTCTACACATGTAATATTTCTCTGTCATGGTCCTTCACAAGATTCTGAAGTCTGCATTATTAGATTACTTCTTTTTTCTTTTTTTTTTTTTTTAACCAATTTAGTTTCAAGTATTGTTTAACTGCTTTAAATTTATATGAGTATTGTAAACTACAGAGAAAAGGAAATATGTTTTCACAGAACCTATGTTGTGAACTGAAGCCTCTTTTTTTGGTGACCTCTTTGTGATCCCTTGGTGACAAATATATGTAATAAGTATGTTTATATGTGTGTGTCTTTGTGTACATGTGTGTGCTTTTTAAAAACAGTCCTATTTAGTGTGTTTATGGTGAAGAGAATGAAGACAACATGGAGGTTTTGGTATCAGTCAGTCAGATCTTATTTCTCTGATCGAGACATTTCAATAAATAGGTCATCTCTTAGGAGCCTGGCCAAATTTCTGGTTGAGTAGAAGGGATAAATAAAGTAAACAGAAAATGCAATGCTCAAAGCACTATTGTAGGGGATGTTCTTTGGTAACACTTGGGGGAATGAAGTGTACATTCTCAGTGTTTATGTATTAAGAAAGTGCTTTGAAAAATCAGAATGGTTAAATGGATACATATTTTTGTTAGGTAACTGACTAGCACTGAATTGTGCTAATAGTAGGTGACTAGGTGAAGAGAAGCAGGGAAATGAGTGAAGGTGCAGGTATTAGCAGGGTGCAAGGGGGCTTTCACTACTTTCCTGTGGTTGCAACACTTAAGTGGAACGGAGCAGAGGAGAAACAGGTGCATAAAACTTGAATCTCTGCTGTTGAGTTACTCAGTATTGAAGAAGTCAGACTTGGAGATAGTGCAGCTGCTACAGGTGCTGTAAGAATACACGTCTCCTTGCCAGGGCACAAGTGCCTGCCTAGCAAGAGCAAGGTCCTGAGTTCTATGCTTGGTACCAAAAAAAGGAAAGGCTCTGGGAATGTAACCTGTGTAAGAGAAGTTAACTTTCAGGGCAGTAGGCAAGAGATTCTGAGGTGAAAGATGAATTCATTACTCATGGCAAGATCAGAGCTTCCTGTTGGCATCAGTTTCCTATGGCCCAGATCTCACAGGCGAGCTGTCTTAAAGGAGAGTGGTAGGTACTGTTGCTGTGCCTAGGGAAGCTACTAACTTTAAGCATGCAATTGACAACTCAAAAAAACTCTGAAAATGAGTTGGATAATGCACAGATAAACCCTTTCATCCAGAAGCAGCATTTTCTGTTAATTTGCCACAATGATGAACACAAAGGGAAAGAGGAGAGTCACCTGTTGTATGTTCTTTTAAGTCTTTCAGAAAACATGGCATTGTTCCTTTGGCCTCATGTGCAAATCTACAAAAAAGATGACATTGTAGATACTAAGGGAACAGGTGCTCTTCTAAAAGAAGTGCCACACAAGTGTTACCATGGCAAAACTGGAAGAGTCTTAAGCATGCTGTTGGCTTTGTTGGAAACAAGCAAGTTAAGGAATGGCAAGATTCTTGCCAAGAGAATTAATGTGAGTAGCATATTAAATACTCTTAAGACCAAAGACAGCGTCCTGAAATGTGTCAAGAAAAAGGACCAGAAAAAGAAGCAAAAGAGGTATGTGGGGTTCGACTGAAGCGCCAGCATGCCCCACTCAGAAGTGTGCTTTGTGAGGACCAGTGGAAAGGAGCCTGAGCTGCTGGAACCTGCTTCCTTGAATTCTCGCATAAGCTGGGATAGAGCTCAGCTGTTCAGCACCTGTTTAGTGGCTAAGCTGCTCTTGGTCCTGCGTTCTACACCACGTGTTGCTTAAAAATGAAAGTAGGTCCTCGGGATTGTAAAGATTAGGAGTGTGGTTCCCTCACCTCATAGAAATACTTTAGAATAGATTCTCATTCAACCCAGTGTGTCATGCCTGTTCGTCATATTTAGTTTTCCTTGCTCAAAGATATGTAAACACCTGGCCAGATATTCATAGAATTTTTATATTGGCTTGAAAGTCCCTGTCAACAGGGAAAGAGATGTAGGAAAACAAGTGGAAGGCAACCTATAGCCCTAGGGTTAAATTGTTTAAAGCAAAATAATGATGAAAAAGAGCAGTCAGGGCTTTGCATTCTTGGCATAGTGCCTATCAAAAGTTTTCAGGACAGTCTACCTGTGACAGCCCCTCCCGAAAGGATGCTGCATTTGTAGGACAGGGATTAGAGCTTCCTGAATGAATTTTGAAGGACTTGAAAGAAACACACAAGTGGTGATGTTTAAGCTGTTCTCATTATGTAGTCATAGGAACAGAAGGGGATTTCAGCTGGAGACCCAGCAAACACACAGGTATGGAAACAAAGACTTGTTATGCTGAAGACTTGTGGTCTCTTCTGGCTACAGCTTGCAGTAACAGGTATGGGAATGTGCGGAATGGAGGGAAGAGAACACTGGCCTGTGAGAGATCAGGATAGAAGATGGTTGTCTTTTTTCCCCCCCATGGTTACCTACCTTAATGTAGGGATTCAGCTCATACTGCATGCAACCCTCTGGAGTTGTGGCTTCCATGAGCAGCGATCCTAGTCTTTATCCCCTGCATGTTTTCCCCACCATGCTGTAAAAAGACAAAATCACTCATTTTGTGTGTGTTGGATGGTGGCACCATCCATACCTGGAATGTGCCCAACATCCTTGATACTAACTTGAGATGTGCTAGGTAAATTTTGATTTGGATGAAGTCACTTTTGATCTAACCCTAAATCTCCTAGCCCAAATCTGGAAGACCCACTGGTCTTCCTGCTGCCCAGGACCATGCTTCCTTTGTCAGTGAATCTCCAGTAATTGCACTGTGCAACCTGGATCTGCTATCTTCAGTCTCAAGGTGCCTGTATATCAACTAGGAGTAGTTGTTCTAGAATGCTTGTTTACTATCCTAAAGTGTCTGTTAAGATGAAGGCAAGAGTGGAGCATGGTGGTGCATGCCTTTAATCCCAGCACTCGGGAGGCTGAGGTAGGTTGAGCATTGTGAGTTCGAGGCCGGCTTGGGCTACAACGTGAGTGCAAGGCTAGCCTATGCTACACAGTACAACCCTGCCTCAAAAAAGCTAGGGCTGGGAATTTGGCTCAGTGGCTTAAGCACCTGTCTGGCAGGTGTGAGGCTGTGAGTTCAATCCCTGGTGCTGAAAAAAAAAAAGGCAAGTAGTACCACTGAAGCTGCTGCTTCTCATAGCAGGATGCTGCTTTGACCTGGGACATGTTAGAATGGTCTGGGTTACAAGGTCAAAAAATGTCTTGAACATGCAGTCTTCTACATTTATTCCCTCTTCAGATCTCCTGAAAATGACAGTCAAGTTTTTTCTTTTTGTTTTTTCATGGCAGTGCTGGGGATCAAACCCAGAGTGTTTAGCATGCTGGGCATGTTCTCTACCAATGAGCTGTATTCCTAACGCCTAATAAAGGGACTTTTAAAGAGTAGTATCCCCTCTTAAGGTACAAGGAAGAAAGATAATAGGAAGGAAGTGCTGGAATCAATAGCAAAGGGTTCAGCTATTTGGAAGAGCTAAATTCTAAAACAGTCGTGAGTAAAGCCTTAATCCTATTTGTGTCACAGAATCCTCTGAGAAGCTCAGAAATGCTTCTGGCTATAAAGGTGAAAAGACCAGCTAAAAGATGTAGAATTTATTTAGGAATGATTTGCATTCTTATACCACCCCCACCCCCATCTTGGTTACTTTTCACTTGTTGCTGGGACAAAGCATCCAACACCCAAAATTAGGGAAGGAAAGGTTTATTTATCTTACCGTTTTTGAAGGTTTCACTCCATAATCAGCTGGTTCCAAGGCAGGGTGGCATGGCACTGGGGCAACCCTTCAAGGTAGCAGCCAAGCAAAAGTAGCCAGAGTAAAAAGGGGCAAGAGCAAGCCTCTTCTCCCTTATATTGTAGACAGGACACCACCCCACTTCCCGTGGGTGTAACATTCACAAATCTCCTTGCCTTCCTTTGTACAGGATGAGGATATTTACAAAGTAAGAACCCTGGCTTCCTGCTGAGTCTCTCAGTTAAACTTCTGACCTTCTCAGATTGACACAATGAACAGGTAACTGCTTGTGCTCTACACCCCAGGATGTAGAGCTGCTGAGTTACTTAATTAAAGCTTCTAGACTTCTCAAGTTGACACAATGTATAAACCATAACACCCCACATTGGCCTAATTCTGAGGGCTTTTGGGTCCTCAGGAGAGAATAAAAGGATCTCTGTTGGAGGACACCAGGCATCTAAAAGGAGAGAAGTGCAAATAATACTAAACTGAGACATCCTATCCCCCTTAATATTCAACAGACTTGTCTTGTGGACTCAGATCTTTTAGCTTTTAACATTTTTATTAGTTTTGCTGGGGATTTAGTTCAGTGGCTTAAGCGCCTGCTTGGCAGGCACAAGGTTGTGAGTTTGATTCCTGGTACAAAAAAAAAAAAACACCAAACTTTATTAGTTTTGTGGTGCTGGGGATTGAACTCAGGTGCACTATATCAGGGTTTTACTAGAGAAACACATTTAACCCAAGACATACAAATGTATAAGAAATTACAAGATGGAAAAAAAAAAAAGAATTTATAACATGGGCTTACCATAGTCAGGCAGAGAATTCAATGAGTAAACATGCAGAGGGTGTCTGCACATTGGAGACTGAAGGATTCAGTCCAAGGTCTGGAGTTCATGGCAGTGTTCCATGCAAATTTGTATCAAGAGGCCTATGAGTCTGCAACAGAAGGCTGAAGAATCTACACAAGAAGACTGAAGGATCCAAGGCAGAAGCTGAAGAGTCTGCACTAGAAGCCAAGAGACAACATCCTTGCTGAAGGCAAAGACTAGAGCTCCTTGGAAGAAGGAAAGCCATTTCATCCTTGCTCATTTCCCTCTTATACCATCCAAACCATGAGCCACCCTATGGTGGGTCCTCTACACCCTAGGGTGTAGAATTGCTGAGTCAATTTAAGCCTTTAAACTCATGTTGACACAATCAGTCAACCACTACAGGCACTATGCAGTGAAAGAGACCAGCTCTTGTTGTGGTTTGTTTAAATGTCCCCCCAGAAGCCGGGCGTGGTGGCACACGCCTTTAATCCCAGCACTCGGGAGGCTGAGGTAGGTTGAGCGTTGTGAGTTTGAGGCCGGCTTGGGCTACAACGCGAGTGCAAGGCCAGCCTGAGCTACACAGTGCGACCCTGCCTCAAAAAACCAGGGCCAGGAGTTTGGCTCAGTGACTTAAGTGCCTGTCTGACAGGTGCGAGGTTGTGAGTTCGATCCCTGGTGCCGCAAAAAAAAAAAAAAAAAAAAAAAAAAAAAAAAAAAACCTCCCCCCAGAGCCTCATGCAGTCATGGAGGCAGCTGAATCTAGCATTTGTGATTGGTTTGTTGTCTAGTGCTGGGATTGGTGGTGTCAGTGCTGCACCTGCCCAGGAGTGGGGAGCCAGCACACAATATAAGGGAGGAAAGGAGGCATGCTTTCCCCCTTTTTTACCCTGTTTGCTCTTGTCACTTGTGGCTGCCATGAATGGCTGCCCCTTAGCCACGCCACCTTGCCTTGGAGCCAGCTGAGTAGGGACTGAAACCTCCAAAAACAAAGCTAAATAAACCTTTCCTTGTTTCACTTAGCATGTCAAGTATTTTGTCTCAACAACAAGAGAAAACCTAGACAGAATTTGGTACCAGGAGTGGGGTTGCTGCGACTATACCTGACCATGTGGTTCAGGAGCCTTTGGGAATGGCTTGGGAAGTTTGGAAAGGTTCTGAGGTGTCACCTGAATGAGTGGCGCTGGAATGCCTTAGGCTGTTCTGCATGGGAGATTCTGGTCAGAGCTCAGGAGACCAGAAGGCTGATAGCCTGTCAGTGAAGACCAGGCTCAGGAGGTTTCTGCTGTGAAGAAAGACTGCATTGATTGTTGGACTCCACAGGATGTGTGTATTATGACTTGGCAGAAAGTTTGTCTGCATTTTGCTCCTGTCCAGAGACTTTGCCTGAGATGGAGTTTAAGGACAATGAACTAATTAATCTGGCAAAAGAAATTTCAAGGCAGTCAAATGTTGAGGCAGTGGCATGACTATTGTTGGGAGCTTTTAGCCAGATCTATGTTGTGAATCAAGAGCAAAGAACCCAGAAGGATGATTTAAAACATTGTGAGTTTGACCAGAAAGCTATGAACTACAAAGATAGAGCTGAGACCTTAACCGCGGAGAAGGAACAGGAAAATAAAAAAGACAGCCTGGGGGGCATCATAGAAAGTGATAGTGGGTTTCCACCCTTTGTAGCCTCAAAAACTTTGCTTGGAGGGGAAAGTTGCAGGACACCATGCTCCAGGATGGCAGCAGCAGCCACATAAAATTCCACAATGGGAGCAACCACACCAGGTTCCAGAATGGAGGCAGCATAGAGAATCTTCCTCACAATCAGGTTCAGAGTGGTCAGCAGTCCAGGCACTTGACCCCTGCAGCCAAGAGTGCAGAAAGCCTGGCTATCGCTCCAGCTGGCAGTAGACCTTGGCAGCATCCATGTGGCACTGGCTTTAGGTGCGTGGAAAATGCATGAGTTCGAGGTTAAAAAGGCTTCCACCCTGATTTCAAAAGGCCTGGGAAGCCTGGCCGTGTGCCTCTGAGAGGGTAGTGTGTGAAACTTGAGTGTAAAGCCAAAGGTACAATAGACAACCCAGAAGTTTGAAAAAGCCAGCAGCATGGATCATCTAAGGAAAGTTGCAAGAACTGAGCACAGTGGGCCTAAGAAAGAAGCCTTGGGAGCTAAAAGCCCTGGAAGTGCTGTAGGGGTGGAGTCACTCAAGCCTTCTGGAGCTCACAACCAGATTGCTTCAGATGCTGTGTGGGGAACTCCAGGATTTAATGTTTGCCTACTGAATTTTGGACTTGTTTTGGATTCAATCCTTTATATTCCTGTTTGTACTTTTTAAAAGTAATGTTTATCTTGTGCCATTGTATGTTGGAAGTGTTTAACTTTGTTTTCATTTGTGCAGCAGGTTATAAGAGTTTGCCTTAGATCTTGGAGGAGACTTGGGACTTGGATTGTTCAGCAAGGCTGAAACTATTAGGACTTTAGCAACTCTTGGAGATGGACTAAATGTCTTTTGCATAAAGGATGTGTATGAGTCATTGGGGTGCCAGGGGTGGAATGTTATGGTTTGTTTAAATGTAACCCCAAAGCCCCATGCAGTCATGAAGGTGGCTGAATCTAGCATTTGTGATTGGTTTGTTGTCTAGCACTGGGATTGGTGGTGTGAGTGTTGCACCCATCCAGGAACGGGGCGCCGGCACACAATATAAGAGAGGAACGGAATCATGCTTTCCCCCTTTTTTGCTCTGTTTGCTCTTGTTGCTTATGGCTGCCATGAATCGCTGCCCCTTAGCTATGCCACCCTGCCTTGGAGCTAGCTGAGTAGGGACTGAACCCTCCCAAAACGAAGCTAAATAAATCTTTCCTTGCTTCTCTTTGGGTGTCAGGTATTTTGTCTCAATGAGAGAAAAGTAACCAAGACAGTTCTTTTATTTTGAGACATACTTGAACTTGGAATCCTCCTGCCTCAGTCTCCCAGAGTGTTGAGATTACAGGTGTGTGCCACCATGATGAGTTCCAGCTTTTAAATATGAGCTGATTAGGCTATTTGTGTTAAAGAACATAAAATCAGTAGAAGAAAAAGAACAAGGGAAATAAGTGGGGGAAAACTTTGCAACTATGAGAGTTTAATGATGATCTTATAGTGAGAGATCACACTGGTAGCAATTCATAGTCACTTGATGTCAAGCAAGAATGAATCTTGGAGGGGGGTGTTGAACAAGAAGCCTTGAACTAAGGCTGTGGTAGTACAGGTGAGGATGGTATTTTGGTAATGTAATTTATAGGTTCCTCACTAAACTATTCAGAACTTTTCAGTGTGGGGTTCAGAAATCTGCCTTGTAAAATGCCATCCCAGACTGGAACAAAAATAGACACATGGATCAGTGAAATAGAATGGAGGATACAGAAACCTCATCATTCAACTATCTGATCTTTGAGTAAGGATCCAAAAGCATGTGTTGAAGGAAAGATAATTTATTTAACAAGTGGTGGTGGGAAAACTGGTTCTGTTTGCAGAAAAATGAAACTAGACCTTTATCATGTTTTAAAGTAGATCAAAGGGCTAAACATTAAAACAAACATTAAATCCTTTGGAAGATAAAATAGATAAAATACTTGAAGACTTAAGTGTAGGAAAGGATTTTCTAAACAGAAAGAAATGTATAAGAAATAGCAAGAATCAACAAATGGGATCATCCGACTGTACAGCAAAAGCATCACAGTGAAGCCGGGCATGGTGGTACATGCCTTTAATCCCAGCACTCGGGAGGCTGAGATAGGAGGAGCATTGTGAGTTCGAGGCCGGCTTGGGCTACAATGCGAGTGCAAGGCTGGCCTGAGCTACATAGTGCTACCCTGCCTCAAAAAACTAGGACCGGGAGTTTGCCTCAGTGGCTTAAGTACCTGGCTGGCTGGCACAAGGTTGTGAATCTGATCCCCAGTGCCACCCAAAAAAAAAAAAAAAAAAAAATCACAGTGAAGAGACAGTCTACCAAGTGGGAGTATTTTTTTGACCAGTATGACAGCACTACTATCTAGAATATATGAGGAACTAAAAAAAAAATCTAAAATTAAAAAACAAGTTAAGAAATGGACAATAGAAATGAACAGACACTTCACAGAGGAAGAAATACCAATGGTAAACAGATAGATGAAAAAATGTCCAACATCTCTGGCCATTAGAGAAATGCAAATTAAAACAACCCAAATTTTCAGTTTTAAAGAGCTGGGCATGGTGGTGTACACCTTTAATTCCAGCACTCAGGAGGCTGAGGTAGGAGGAGTGTTGTGAGTTTGAGGCCGGCTTGGGCTACAATGTGAGCGCAAGGCCGACCTGAGCTACATAGTGTGACCCTGCCTCAAAAAACTAGGACCAGGAGTTTGGCTCAGTGGCTTAAGTGCCTGTCTGGCAGGTGCGAGGTTGTGAGTTCAATCCCTGGTGCTGCAAAAAAAAAAAAAGAAAGAAAGAAAAAAAAAAAGATTTCATTTTAGTCTGGAAAGACTGGCAATCATTGGGAAATTAGTAACAAATGGTGGCTTGGGTATGGTGACAAAATAGCCCGCCTGCATTGTTGGTGGGAATGTTAACTAGTACAACCATTATGGAAATTAGTATGGCAATTTCTCGAAGAACTGAAATTAGACATTCATTCCATTTGACCCAGGTATCTCCTTGCTAGGTGTATTGGCTTGATCCTGTTCCCCCCACCCACCCAAGGCCTCATGTAATTTGGATGGGGTTAAATCTGGCATTTGTGATTGGTTTGTTGTCTAGTGCTGGGATTGGCGATGTGAGTGTTGCACCCGCCCAGGGGTGGAGCTGATACAGAGTGTAAGGGTGGGAGGAACGTGTGTCTTCCCTCTCTTACTCTGTTGCTCTCTCTCGCCAGTTTGCCTTGCTGTTTGGCAGCCATCATGAATGGCTGCCCAGCCATGCCATGCTGCCTTGGAGCCAACTGAGCATGGACTGAAACCCCTGAAAGCAGTAAGAAATAAACCTTTCCTTCCCTAATTTTGGGTGTCAGGTATTCTGTCTCAACAGCGAGTGAAAAGTAACTAAGACACCAGGTATCTTCCCCAATGAGATTAAGTGATCCTATTACAGCAATACCTGCATACTGTTGTTTATAATAGCATAATTCATAATAGCTAAGTCTTGGAAATCAGCCTGTATTCCTATCAACAGATGACCACATAAAGAAAAAAATATATATATGTATATTCCATGTAATGGAATACTACTCAGCTGTAAAGAATGACACATTGGAGCTGGGCATGGTGGCGCACGCCTTTAATCCCAGCACTCGGGGGGCTGAGGTAGGAGAAGCGTTGTGAGTTCAAGGCCAGTTTGGGCTACAACACGAGTGCAAGACCAGCCTGAGCTACATAGTGCGACCCAGCCTCAAAAAACTAGGGCTGGGAGTTCAGCTCAGTGGCTTAAGCGCCTGCCCTGGCAGGTGCGAGGTTGTGAGTTCGATCCCTGGTGCTGCAAAAAAAAAAAAAAAAAAAAAAAAGAATGACACATTGGAGGATGATTTGTAGGAAAATGGATGCACTGGGAAAATATAATGTTGAATGAAATAAAGCAGACACACAAGTTTAATTACTATATGGTATCTCACTTGAATGTGTAAAAGTACAAAGAAAATGACAGGATGGATAGAGGTGACAAGGGGATAGACTTGCAATAAGGAAGTGGTTCTAGGGAACAACAGTGAGGGGTGGTGAGAAGGGGGAAGGGAAATAAAGATATGCTATGTGCAGGAACTTAGTATCTCCAATTAATGTAAATACTATAAGCCTTAACATGAGCTAAGACAATAACAACTATGAAAAGGGGATAGGGAAAAGTAGGGGAGAGGGCAGAAATTAAAAAAGAAGCTCAGGTATCGACTCCCAAGATGATTGTAAACTACTGACTTTCGAACATGCACTAATAAAAAATAAATTTTTTTTCAAATGCCACCTCAAGCAATTCAGATATAGCTTGCAGGTTTAGAGATTGGGAAGAGAACAGCATACTAAGTTAGGAAAGAGGGGATGTTGAGGGCTTGCTAGGTAGATGATTGTGTGATTCCTAACAGAAGCAGAGACAAGAGCCACGTTTGGAGACTCCTCTCCACCAAAACAAAGAAGACCATATTCAAGAAGCTTGGGAAAAGTGGGCTGCCAACTGGAGTATTTCCTCCTCGGATTAGTGAAACAGTTTGTTACACACCTACAGTGACACACCTACGTCTCCCTCCAAAACAGACACTTCTATTTAAGCATACATTTTAGCCTTGGGGGACCTCGCTGTACCGCAGACGTGTTTTCTGCAAAGCGGCAGTTTTTAGTTACTGTTCTACTCTATCCAGCTAAGATGTTATGTTAGCTTCATTACCAGGGATTTCGTTTTAAATTGCACCGCTGCAGTCAGGATCCCCAGCAATCTTGAGCAGCTTCTCTGAAAATGTCAAGTAATGAGTGCCAGTCACACTCCAATTTCACAGTGATTTCTTCACGTCAGCCTGAGATGTTTTTATTCCCACTATTATGAATGAGGAAACTGTGGCTCATATTCAAGAATCCTGTCCACGGTTTTGGCAAATATTAAAGGGAGCGATCAGCACCAAAGTCCTTGGAAATGCTGATCAAGATCCAGTAGACCACACCGAGAGTCAGGGTAGAAAACCGCCCACGAGGAAACGCAGAGCTCCTCTCACGTGGCTGCTCCCCCCTAGCGAGGGGCGGGGCCGGCCGCGTGAGGTCCGGCGTCGCGGGCGTGACGTCAACGTGGCGACTGGGAAGGTTTACCGGACGCATCGCGGCAAGGTTGCTTTACGGCTTCTTTGCTGCTTTCTTGCTGCTCTTCTGCGACTAGTGTTCTGGACTGACAGTCGGAAGAAAGTCCAAATGGTCCAGCCTACCTCGGGAGGCCATCTGTATGAGTCGCAGACGTGTGCGGTGTCTTACGGGGCCTGTGAGAGGGAGGCAAAGGGTGGGGAGGCTTAGGTGGCCCACACAGATTTCCTTGAGGTCGAGACCACCGCCTGGCAGAGGATTTGAGTCGGCCTGTGGGGTCTGGCGGGCTGGGCTGGTGCAGACTAAGTGTGACCCTTGCCTCTCCCGAGTCCCTCGCTTTCCTCCCCCATTAGAATGGGTGCACACATACTTTGCCTACTTCCTAGTGTGTTTCGACGTGCAAGTGAAAATATTTTGGAAGCTGTGAAGTGCATTGCTATTAAACATAGTTTCATAATGCCAGGCACAGATGGAGAAGGGAAAATAAAATCCCTGGGTTCCTTAACCATCTTTATAATACCCAGTAACCTGGGATTAACCTCTAAAACAGTAGACTGTTGACTTGAGAACTCTGGTGACTAATACCAGCTTTTAGAGTTGTAAAGTATCAAATAATCTAAATTTGATACCATTGCATATAAAAACTTGCTTACCAGATTTTGCTTTTTCTTACAAGGTCGCAGAAATGTCTGGGTGCATAATAAGTTGAGTATTCATATGCAGAAAATACATACTTATGATTCACTGAATGAAAACGAAGACCTGAGGCAAGACTGGATTTTGCCACTGGGAAAAAAAGTAGAAATTAAACGTAGGAAAATATCTTCACTATTGCACAGATACGGTGGTGAATGTTATAATTTGTTGTAAAAAAGACGCTTTATTTTTGAAAAGTTATAATCCTGCTCTTACTTCGATGTGAATTAATTTAAGAGTGTAGTATTTCAACCAAAATGTTCTCTCGTGGGAAATTAACTATGGTAGAGATTTTTGCGTTCAAGGGAAGAAAAACATCTTTACATGTAGACTACATTTTTATAAAAATCCCTTAGTATAATACACTACATAGTTTGTCAGTCTAGTAATCCTGTGCAGGAGAGGGTGGTAGAATATACACTGCCCCATAATTATAGTGCATGCTGTAATCCTTATACTGTATTTATGTAATAATTATTTTTGTGCCCGAGGAAAGCTTCAAATTGTATCTTGTGTATCCAAGAAGATCCTAGAAGTGCTCATTAAAATATACCATAAATACTAAATTTATCTTGTATTTTTAAACTTTGTAGTTAGAAATGACAGCATGTTTGCTTATTTATTGTTTTATTTGGTCCAGTTAATGTTAATCAGGTGTTTGAATCATCAAGGAAATCAGTTCAAATACAAAACTTCAAATAAAAGTTAGTTCAGTAAAAAACTTGAATAATTCAAATAGACTACAGCCTGGTGTGGTGACACACGCCTGTAATCCCAGCACTTAGTGAGGCTGAGGCAGGCGAATTACCAGGAGTCTGAGGCCACACTGCGCTACGTAGTCACTTCGAGGCCAGCCAGAACTACATCCCTGTCAAAAAATAATTAGTTAAAAAAACAATTTGTTAATGAAATAGGCTGCTTGATAAAGTTTATTTGCTCTGGAATATGGAAAATGCAGTTCAGAGGGAAGAAAGTAACATTTACCTTCAAGAAAACACTAAGAGCTGTGAGTTTTGTTATAATTGATCCCTAATACTTCATTGATGAAATACTTTACAAATGTTTTTTTCTTTTTTTGTTGTTTTTTTAGACAGGGTCTGTCTGTGTAGTGCAGGCTGGCTTTGAACTCACTCTGTAGCCCAGGCTGGGCTTAAACATGATGATCCTCCTGCCTCAGTCTCCCAGGTGCTGTGATTACAGGTGTTTGCCACAACCTGGCCACCTATTTTTTTTTTCTAATCTGTACCAGGAAGCCCCAAAAACATTGTATTTATATACTATAATGCCTTATTTAATTTTACTTCCATATTTAGAGTCTAAATTTAAGTGAATTTTTGGCAATTTAAAACTCACATGAAATATAGAAGAGCTTCTTATTACAAAAGTGACCTATAAAATATATTCATGATAAGCACTTTTTTTGGTGTATATTGGTCTGAAACTAGACAGATATGTAGGGAAAGTGTTTTCTTTTTCTATGAAAGATTGATTTTGCTTTTACCTAAGTTCAGTTCCCACAGAAATTTAAAAGCAGACTTTATTTACATTAGACATTTTAACGTCACCATGTAGGATTTTCAGTCTGTAACAGTAACTGAAGAGAAGTGAAAAATTTAAGTGAGTTGTGCTTTAAATTTGCCTTAATTTAAAAAAAAATTTTTTTTTTCTGTTTTGCAGAGTGTGGTGACACTTGACTGCAATCCCAGCACTCAAGAGACTTGAGGCAGGAGAATCACTGCGAGTTCAAGGCCAGCCCTGGCCACATAGTGAGTTTGAGATCTGTCTGGGCTGTATAGCGAGACCCTGTCTCAAACCTTATCCCCAAAATATATATATATTTCCTTTTTACATTGTTGTCAGTTGAAAAAGAAATCTACCTTTTGATCTATTTCATTGTCACCTATTGTATCACTTTATTCTTGAATTTTTTTTCGTGCTCTGACCCAGGGTTAGTTTGACTTTATTAATTTTCAGCCTCATTGTTCTCAACAAAGTTGCCATTGATATTTCACAAGTTCAGGGCTTCTTCAATTATATGTCTTTATATAATTATTTGTATGAAGAGTGATTATAGAGAAGCCCCCCTACCATGTTCCCTGAAACTCCCTCTAACATTTCTGTGTATGCCTAGAGTTCTTTGCAACCAATGTGCAGATAAACTTCAGTGAAATGACTCTTCAGGAATTGGTGCATCAGGCTGCTTCTCTTTATTTGGACAAAACAGCTGTATGCTTTGATGAATGTAATAGTCAGCCTCCAATTTATTATACCTACAAGACTGTGATCTGTGCTGCTTCAGAATTATCCCATTTTCTGCGATTACACTGTGACTTTCAAGGGATTCGGGAAATTGGGCTCTACTGTCAACCTGGGATAAACTTACCCTCTTGGATTTTAGGGTAATATTTTTTAGTATTATAAGGTTGTTTTTACTGTCAGCTAATTTGTAATTTTAATACATAGATATATTACAGCTTATTGTTTTGTTATTGAATTTTTCTGTGCTTGTTTAATTTTAAAGAAATTCATAGTGCCTTTAGTATTATTTTTAATCATTTAGATTATTCTGAGTATTAAGGAAACTAGAAGTTCTTACTAATAGGAAAACACGTATTTCCAAAATATAAGGGTATTGTTTGTCAAAGGAAAAGGAACGTAACTATTTAAAATGAGTCATTATTAGATCAAGAAAGCAAGATTTCAGAAATAACATTTATATTTTGTGCCCTGAGGCTGAAATTTTAGGGACTAGAATGAATGAATTGTGAGAGTATTAGAACCCATTAGAAGACCCTTACTCAAACAAATGTTTATAAAATATTTATCTGTTTAAATTATTCTAGAATATTATTATCTTATAGTGATTTCTGTTATAGAGCTTCACAGAAAATAAAAGCTGCCAAAGAATTAGAAAAGTTGAAGAAAAAAAGAAAAGTTGATATTCATCCCAAAATACATGTTTCAATAGATGTAACTGTAAAGTAAAAAAATTTCAAAATTTATTCAATCATTGACCAAAAGATTTACTTAGAATTTACCCTAAGTACAGATCTAGTGTCACCAAAGTTTATGTACTTCAAAATGCCTAAAATGGCTAAATTATCTTCAGTCAAATTCTTTGTATAATTATTGCTACATATAGAAATGTGAAGGTGATTCCCTCCACCTTTTAAGTATCCTGATTTTGGTGAAATACATTTTCTGTGGTATGCAGTTTTTTATAATCTATATGTAGTCTGCATGCTATTAAGTTGTACATACATGTTTAGATTTTTTTATGTTATTCTCTACACACGGATGAAGAATGACTCTCATCTCTGACGAATGACCAGTTAGCCAAGTGTATTATAATACATGAACTTTAAAAAAATCTTGTGTTTCTCTGTGTTGATAACAATTTAATGCAAAATTTTATAGTACTCAGAATGTTAAGAGCAATATAAAATAGTAATATTTGTAACCAAATGTGAATCTGTAAAAACAGGTAATTTTTTATGAAGTAAACAATAAAGTGCATAGAAAAATAGAAACATTTAAAGGAGGATGCTGATTCTATACTTATTTCTTTAGAATTCTCCAAGTTCCTGCTGCATATGCTCCTATTGATCCAGATTCACCACCATCATTATCAACATATTTTATGAAAAAATGTAATCTAAAGTATATTCTTGTTGAAAAAAAGCAAATTAATGTAAGTCTAGGTGTTTAAATTACTTTGTGTGTAACATTTATCCTTTATTTTTTAAGACTTCCCTCCTCCTAGTCTTGATTGCTAAATTTACTAATTCTGGCTAGATTTCTCAGAATCAGCACTATAGAGATTTTGAATTGAGTAACTGTTTTTTATGGGAAGTGCTCTGTATGTTACAGGACGCATAGCAATGTGTGATGTCCCCTGTCATCTTCCATCCCTCACACACCTTTGAGAGCCACTACTCTATGGCATGAAAGTGTCTTCTGGCCTAATGATGTCTGTGCACTTTTCTGAATTTCCTGTTCTCGAAATATTTCCTCGACTGGAGAGAAATCTATAATACTTGAAACTTTTATCCTTATATATTGATGGCTATTATAGTGGGCAGCAACATGAAAAAACTGTAACCAAGTTTGCATTTTAAAAATAGATTGGCATGAGGCCAGGGATTTAGCTCAGCGGCTCAAATGCTTGCCTGGTAAGCACAAGGTCATGAGTTCAATCCCTGATACAAAAAAAAAAAAAAAAAGATTGGCATTAGATCAGATCTTTCTGGGAAACTACACTCATTATTACTATTTATTTTTAAGTGACTGTCAACTAAAGGTGTAGCTAAGAAAGAGTGCCTTATGGGCAAGAATTAGTTCAGTGTTTCATGTCAGCAAGTGATAGCCCATGTTTCATTTTTTTTTTAAAGTTTGTTGTCTATAAGATACTATTATACCAAAGAAGAAGAACATTATAGAAGATACATTCATCTTATCTTATTTTGACCCATTTCCTTTAATGAACCATTTAGGAGTAACTGAAACACATTGCATTTTTTTTTGTGTGTATATATATATATATATATATATATATATGTTTGTGTGTGTGTGTGTATATATATATATATATATATATAGTCTCAAGAGCTTGAGATGTATGGAGGGCTTCCTGAAGAATAATGGGTGTTAGAATTAGGTGTTAGTTAGCTGGGTATGATGGTGCATGCCTCACTGGGGAGGCTGAGATGGGGACAGACTGAAGTACATAGTTAGACTGTGTCTCAAAAACCAAAAAAAAAAAAAAAAAGTTTATTTAATAAATGCTTTTGAAATATTGCTGTCTGGCCAAAGTTTTCCTCAAATTAGTTATTCCTTTGTTGTTGGCAAGTGAGAAAAACTGAAATGGGATGTGACATTTTATCTTTCTTTGGTGAAAAATATATTATAAAGGATATGGTTGGTTGTGTGAGAGTTATTGGTATCAGTGTGTTTTTATGAATCCATATAATAGGAGTTGGACACATGCAAAGCCCCATAGAAAGTCCTTTGTGTCCTACCCCGTAATTTTGATGATGGTGTAGATGTTCTTCCTTCACTTAAAAGAGGTACGGAAAAGAAAATACAGAGTAAGTATTTGAGCATCTACTATATGCCAGGCACCTGCTAATATAGAGCACTGTCAACTGGAAACAATGTTGCTTCCCAGGAGACATTTGTCAATATCTAGAGATATTTTTGATTGTCACGGTGCAAATGGGGTGCTATTAGTATCAAGTAGGTAAAAATCAGAAATGCTGGTGAAAATCCAATTTTGCACAAGACAGCCCCCCCCAAAGAGGTCCTAGAATGTCAGGAGTGTTGAGGTTGAAGAGCTGTGTACTAGATAGAGACATTGGTTTATGTAAACCCCTCAGCTTTTTATGATCTAGTTAGAAAAAATTAATACTCCTGAACCTGTAAGGTTTATATAGTGTGATATTGTCAAGTAAATATAACATGGTAGATACAGTAAATTTGTAATGGAAAAGAATGATTTTGAGCTAGGCCCTATGAATATGTAGTCCTTTTATAAATCCACATTTTTTCGAACCCTAGACAAAAAAAACACTATAGTCTCCTGAGTTTATATCTTCTTATCTTGTTACTTATATTAATTAATTTTGTTGTTGTTGTTTATTTTGTCTCACTGTGTAGTTCAGGCTGGTCTATGGCATTCCTCCTGCCATGACTTCCCTTGTGCTGGGATTACAGGTGTGCACCACCATACCTGGTTTACATTAATTTCTTTAATGTGAAAACCTAGTTTGCTTCATTAAGCTGTTTTTTAAATTGACTTGCAAGGGTATGCGTACTCAAAAGAACTTGTCTTTAGACATGTGCAGACTGAATTTATTGTGGTTTTATTCAAACTTTGCTTCTTACTCCCATGTACCAGATCACCTGAGCCAGAGAACTGACAGTTTTCTTAGGTTTTCTCCATGTCTAGAAAGTGGTCATATCTGTTGATTTTTTGGCTCACGGACTCTTCTGTCTACTCCTAGTGCAACAGACTAGCTCAGGCTAATGTAGCATATCAGGATTGTTACGAAAGACTCATTAAATAGCTCTCAGTTAGCAGAGTCTTGTTTATCACTTTTATCATGTGGGAATGGAGTCCAGTCCATGTTGCTACCTTTATTTTTTATTTACTTGTTTATTTTTGTTGGTACCGGGGATTGAACTCACAACCTTGCGCCTGCCAAGCAGGTGCTTAAGCCACTGAGCCAAACTCCTGGCTCTATTTTTTTCGAGGCAGGGTGACACTATGTAGTTCAGGCCGGCCTTGCTCACATTGTTCCCCAAGCTGGCCTCAACATATTGCTACCTTTAGTTGGAACAGATCAACAGATCGCTTATAGGTTAAACTCCTTTATGCTAAGTGTACAGAGTAGTTTGAGAATTTATATCTTAACTGTATCAATGTTGCACCTCACCTTTCTTCCCCATATTGTCTTCTCCATAATACTAGCCTTATCAGATTATATGTTCTATATTAGTTGATTTCCTAAAATGCTCACCTTCATTATTTGGAGAATAACTACTTATAACTCAAATATTGTCTAACAAGCAATGTCTGACCTTCTAGGCAGAGTGAAGTTCACCCTCCTCTGTCTCCAATAATAGTTCAAGCATACTTCATTATCACATTACTATATTGCCCTGCGATTGCATATTTAAAAATTTTATTTTAGTTAAATTAACTAGCGAATTAACTTTTAATGGTACTGGGATTGAACCTCGGGCCTTTGCACTGAGATACATCCCTACTTATTTTTTTCCTCCTTAATATTTTGAGACAGGTGTGCCTGTAATTTAGTGACTCACACATGAGTCACTGAATTGCCCAGGCTGGGCTCCAACGTGTGACCTTCTGCTTCAGCCTCCCAGAGTGCTGAGATTACAGGTGTGCACCACCATGCCCAGCTGCAATTGTATGTTTTTGTATGGCTCTCTCTTTGAAGCTGCTTTTTTTTTTTTTTTTTTTTTTTTTTGCCGCACCGGGGATCGAGCTCACAGCCTTGTGCCTGCTAGACAAGAGCTTAAGCCACTGAGCCAAAGTCCCGCCCTTGGTTTTTTGAGGAAGGGTCGCATTGTGTAGCTCAGGCCAGCCTTGTGCTAGCGTTGTAGCCCAAGCCGCCCTCAAACTCACAATGCTCCACCTACCTCAGCCTCCCGAGTGCTGGGATTAAAGGCATGCGCCACCACACCAGGCTTGAAGGTGCATTTGAAAGTAAGGACAGCTCATTTGTCTTTTTATCCCTGAATACATAACAGATACCTCCATTGCTCCCCAAAATGCCATGTTGAATGAACAAATGAGTAGTTCGTTTTTCTATATAAAAGAATGTCTTTTAACATATTAATATTTGTAAACTTTGTCTCCTATCTAACATAGAAATTCAGATCTTCCTATGAAACGTTACTGAACTATGATACGCTTACAGTAGAACATAATGACCTAGTATTCATCAGACTGCTCTGGAAAAATATGGAGGCGAACTTGATGGTGAGTGATGGGAAAGAGAAATATGAAAAAGAAAGAAAAAACCATATGAGATCCGAGAACAGCAATGAAGAAAAAGAACACATGGATGCAAGGGATAAGGATTGCTTGGCATATGTTTTGCATACATCTGGGACCACAGGGACACCAAAGATTGTCAGAGTGCCTCATGCATGTGTGCTACCAAATGTTCAACATTTTCGGTAAGTCCTGTCTTTTGAGTCCTTAGACCTTGTTTTAAAGAGAAAAAAATAATTTTTAATATTTTTTCTTTGTAAGTTATATTCCTAAGTGGATAATCCTAAATAGGGCTGTTTTGTTTTAGTTCTGTCTGAACTTTAGTTCTCTGCACAATAGGAGTTCACCTGTTAATCCAGGCCAACACAGAACAAATGATAGGGCTGGAAGCTTTGCTTTTTAATCATTAATAAGAAGGTTTTCCTGGTAGAGGTGGTACTATGTGTGGGAGAAAGAGGTGTGTTCTAATAGAATATGTCAAGGCAGAGCTAAGGAAAGGGAGGTGGGGTAGGGCAGGAGCCTGAAATGTCCAGTTAGAATTTTGAACCTGATCTATTAGATGGTGGGGAGCCATTAACAGATTCACACTCCATTAAATTCAATCCTATGGTGGTATTGAGGGGTTTGGCTGCCTGACGTGGTGGTCAAGAGATGAGGAATCTCTTAATGCTGAGATTCTCTAAGGCTGAGATTTGTAATGAATGACATCGAGGAGAAGAGTGTTTCTGTAGAATTAAAGGCGGAAACAAATAGTAATAGGAACCTCACGAAACACATAGTTTTATGTCATTCTAATTTAAAATTTTTAAGTAATAAAAATAAAAAGAGGTGGGTGTAGTGGCGCATGCCTGTAATGACTTGTGGTGATCCTCATGAGAGGCTGAGGCAGGAGGATCACAATAAGTATAAGCCTAACCTGTGATACATAGTGAGCTCAAGGCCAGCCTGAATTGCATAGTGAGACCCTGTCTCCAAAAAGTCAAAAAAGAAAAGAATTGGATTGGCATTGTAGCTCAGTGACAGAGCACTGGCCTACCATGTGTAAGGCACTGGGTTCAGTCCCCAGCACCTCAAAAACAAATAAGCAAATAATTAAGTGAAATTAATTATAATCCTTTTTTTTTTTTTTTGAGGAAATAGAGATTGAATCCAAGGCCTCTCATATGCCAGCAAGCACTCTACCTCTGAGCTGCATCCTCAGCTCCTAGTTTTAATATACTCCAGCTATCTGTAATACCACTTCACAAGGGCAAGGGAAAGGTGTGTGTCTTGGTTACTTTTCCCTCATTGCTGAGACAAAACACCTGACACCTAAAATTAGGGAAGGAAAGTTTTATTTATCTTACAGTTTTTGGAGGCTTCAGGCCATAATCAGTTGGCTGCAAGGCAGGGTGGCATAGCACTGGGGCAGCACTTCAAGGCAGCAGCAAGCAAAGGCAGTCAGAGCCAAAAGGGAGCAACAGTAAGCCTCTTTTTCTCCCTTATATTGTTCACAAGTCTCCTGCCTGCCTTTGCACAGGATGAGGATATTTACAAAGTAAGAACCCTGGCTCCCTGCTGAGTCTCTCAGATAAACTTCTGACCTTCTCAATTTGACACAATGAACAGGTAACTGCTTGTGCTCTACACCCCAGGATGTAGAGCTGCTGAGTTACTTAATTAAGCTTCTAGACTTCTCAAAGTTGACACAGTGTATAAACCATAAGTGTGATAATGTGTATGTGACAGTTCCCCTCAATGACTGTATTTATTATATATCCCGAAGTACTAAGAAAAATAGGGAAGGAGGGGGGAAGTAATTCTGAGTAAATAAAAATAATTTTTTAGAAATACAAATCTTTAGCCAGGCGTGGTGGCGCACGCCTTTAATCCCAGCACTCGGGAGGCTGAGGTAGGCGGCGCGTTGTGGGTTCGAGGCCGGCTTGGGCTACAACGCGAGCACAAGGCCGACCTGAGCTACATAGTGCGACCCTGCCTCAAAAAAACCCAGGCCGGGAGTTTGGCTCAGTGCCTTAAGCGCCTGCCCTGGCAGGCGCGAGGTTGTGAGTTCAATCCCTGGTGCTGCAAAAAAAAAAAAAAAAAAGAAAAAAAGAAATACAAATCTTTGAGGAGGGCCCCTGGCAGGACCCCCGCCCGGCCCGAGTGGCGCAGGCACGGATCAGGAAGCAATATGGACTGCCCTCTGGGGTCCTGATCCCAGGACCTTGGAGGAGAACGAGGAGGGCCCCTGGCGGGACCCCCGCCTGGCCCACGTGGCGCAGGCACGGATCAGGAAGCAATATGGACTGCCCTTTGGGGTCCTGATCCCAGGACCTTGGAGGAGAAAGAGGAGGGCCCCTTGCGGGACCCCCGCCCGGCCCACGCCGCACCAGTGCGCGGGCTCTTGGAATCAGGGACAAACACTACCACCCACCCACCACCCACCCCCACCCCGTAAGCAACCTGCTGTCTCGGAGGTCTGGCTGGATTGATAGCAACCAAGGAACATCAACCAACTTTTGTTTTGTAGATTTGGCCAGGCCTCTGGGCAGCAACCCAAGCATCTCTTTATAGCAGGCAATGTAGCAAGTATGGGGGATTCTCTTCTGTCTTGTCTTTTATTATTAATAAAATATTTAAAAAAAAAAAAAAAGAAATACAAATCTTTGTATTTAAACATCTCAGTGTGAACTAGCCACATTTCTAGTCCCAGTACACACTACCATGTTGGAGTACTCCAGCAGGTCTAGAAAGAGGGAACATTAAATACTCTAGGAGAAGTGATCCTTGCACTTGGTAGTATGGTTTTTGGTAACTTCAAGTGCTCATGGTTGAGGATAACTTACAGTAGTTGGAGATAAGGGAATGGAGGTAGCAGTGTAACTGTTCTTTTCTAGGCACTTGTTTTAAAGGAAAAAAAAGGTTGAATTGAAGAGAGGTGAAAGTTTTTGTCTTTGATTTATGTTGGGAGAGGTTTATAAGCTTTGAGAGGAAATTGGTCGAGAGGATTGATTTGGATAATGGAAAAGTAGGAGTATTGGGAAGGATAAGAAAATTTGAGCAGGAAGCCAGTGCATTAAGCCCAGGTGGATGCCTCTCCTCCAAAAGAGGGGGAGGAAATTATAAATTTCTTTGTATTAGAGAAAGCTATGGATTATAATTTCTGAATGAAATAGAAGGCCAGGTCATATCCTAAGAGAATGGGAAGCTGGGTAGGGATGGACCCTGCCTTGGGGAACTTGAAGAGACAGCAGCAGAGCTGGGATTCAGAAAGTGGGAGAGCCAGCAGGTTGGAACGTTGGCCCACAGGGCTGGAGTGGTCTCTAAGGTGTGCACAAGCTGTTGGGGAGGTGTGAGAGACTGGGATGTGATGAAAGGATGTGACTAACTATATTCATATGTTTTGTGCTTGAATTTAAATTTATTTGTTTTTAAATCAATTTGGTTTACTTGTAAGTTCTTAAGTGAAGTGGTAAATAATTGAATCCTAAAGAGATAAAATGTTAGGGATGCCAGTCTAGAAATTAAAACACTACCGTTGCATTTTCTTTTAGTTTATACTTAAATCACTAAGTCAGGGAGTACCAAATTCCAGGCATGTATTTGAACAATATAGTTTTGTTGCTGACCCCCCACTCTGCCCTCATTACACAAATACCTTATTAGGATAAAGCTGTTTTATTGCTGTTGCTGGTTTTTCCCAAATTTGGACTAACTCCATAGAGGATATTCTCAGACGGGGAAGGGAAGGTCTGATTTATCGAGATTTTATTGTGTTTGTTTTTTTCTGTACTAGGGATTGAACCCATGGACTCTTCACTGAGCTATACTGCTAGATCTTTTTTATTTATTTTTTTGAGACAGAGGTCTTGCTAAGTTGCTCAAGTGGGACTTAAACTTGCAATCCTCTTGCCTCAGCCTCCCAAACTAGTAGGATTACAGATATACCCTACAGTCTCAGCCTCCCAAACTAGTAGGATTACAGATATACCACAGTGTGATTTACTCAAATTTTAAAGCCTACTTTAAATTCAAAGAGTTAATATTAAGGACTGGGGAAAGACAGCCGGGCATGGTGGTGCATGCCTTTAATCCCAGCACTCGGGAGGCTGAGGTAGGAGGAGCGTTGTGAGTTCAAGGCCAGCTTGGGCTACAACACGAACGCAAGGCTGGCCTGAGCTACATAGTGCGACCCTGCCTCAAAAAAA